>OMNW01001279.1:26735-39423 GCA_900303245.1 Selene dorsalis | reverse complement strand
CTCCCAGCTTTGCTCCAGGTTTCTTTACAGTCTACCTTTACACTCATTTTCACATTATTGACGTGAGAATGAAAAAGCAATAATGTGAGAATGAGCTCGCCATTGATACATAAGATTCCCATTTACAGCAGATCTTTGACCGGGGGCCGAAACTAATACAAAGCGAATCTCATTTTGACTTGAAAGAAACGCTTCAGAAACTGAAATATCAGGTGGCAAATGGGAGTTAACGTGATGTGACAATTACCTTTTTATTGGAGGTGAAAAAAAAAAAAGAAATGTGATGGCTTAGCAACTTGCAGACGTTGAACTGGTTTGTATGACATTGCACAGAAAGCATTTTGAATGTAAATGCGGTGCATCATGTGCACGCGGTTGTAAAACACTTGCTTTTGTCACTCCTCAGGTGAAGTGCTGTAAGTACTGGCCTGATGACACTGAGATCTACAGAGACATCAAGGTGACGCTGATAGAGACTGAGCTGCTGTCAGAGTACGTCATCAGGACATTCGCAGTAGAGAAGGTATTACACTCTTCAACCTTTTAAGTCATTTAACAGCAAGCATACTTTTTTCAGCATCAGCAGCCTGCTACGCACTCACAGCCAGGAGGTGCTCCATTGAGAAGATCCAGGTTATATATGGACAATGATAGTTGATGTGGACCAGGAGGAGGGTTGTGTTTAAAACAGCGTGGTCCTTGATAACATGATAACATTTCGGTTTTTCACATATTTGCACTTTATGCTTAAATTTCTTGTACTTTTGTACAATAATTAGTGACATATTCTGTCTGGATGATATGAAATATAAAAATGTGAAAAGGAAGTCATTGAGAGAGGATATAAACAGGGACAGACTATGCAATCAGTCATTATCTAATGCATTTCTCAGCAGTGCATAACCCTCCTTCCACTGCTGCTAAGGAAGGATAGGACAAACCGTTCTCTTAATCTACTGAGCTTTCCCAGCAGAGCCCTCTTCAGCTATTACGTCCCCCCTGTTTAACTTTAAATGTTGGTTAATTAATGCTGAAGAACAAACTGTTAGTGTTTTAGGTTACCGTGACATTTTAAGTTATTTCCCATGGCAACAGGTAACAACAGGGTCCACCCTTAGAATAAATCCACAGATAATACAGAGACTGTCTTATGGTGCAGTCACACACAAGCTGCTACAACATGCTTGCCAGCTAGTCCATGAGTCAGACCACACCCGTCTTCAAAACATGGCTTTTCATTTTGATCTCAACCTCACATCTATAAAATTTCATGACTGCATCTCCAATGGTTGTGACTTTATTATTTGGACAAAATCTTTCCAGAGACAGACATGTCCTGACAGAGAGCTCAAACCTGCCTCTGTGGTAGTTCTGCTGCAGTAGGACCACATTTTGCCATGATGACACACACACACACAGACTCACAAGGTGAAACCAATACCAGTCACGCTGCTGTGGCTGGTAATAATCCTGTGTCCCTGGAAGGACCAGGTAAGACTGACAAGTGTCACAGTAGGTAAAGAAATAAGGGCACAGCAGTCTTGGACATCCAGTTTGCTGTAAGATGATAGAAACTTTGCTCAACCCTCCTCCCTGACCTTGTATATGAAGTCAGTGTTTGCATTCAATCCAGCTCTGTATTTGCTTTAGAAGGACCTCTCGCCGCACCCTCTGTCCTCTCACCATAAACCCTGTCGTCTCTCTGCTCTGTGACACGATGACTCTGTTGTTCCTCAGAGGGGAGCTCATGAGATCCGGGAGATTCGACAGTTTCACTTCACGGGCTGGCCGGACCACGGTGTGCCCTATCACGCCACCGGGCTGCTGGGATTTATTAGGAGAGTCAAGTCCAAGACCATGACCAACGCTGGGCCAATGGTGGTTCACTGCAGGTTGGTGTGCACTGGAACTGATCACTCTGTTTTCACTCTAACCAGTTAGCACATACTGGTGTATAACAGATGTACAAACAAATAATCATCTGAACCTTTTTAACAGACAAATAATCCCAAAGAGAAAATGCAGATTGTTCTGAGAACCTGGAAAAGTAGGGTTTTTTCTCATTGTTGTTCATGCTGCAAATAAAATCGCATTTGCTTCTGGTCTATTAAAGTAGAGGCAGAAATCTCAGAGGTAGATACCTTCAAGTACGGCTATCTAACCTTTGCTTAACAGGGGCCACACCGACTCAACCCAGACTGCAACTGCAGAGAATTACCCATGAGTTCATTTTTTATATTTGTAGGAGAAGAATATGATATTCCTACTTTCAAAAGTTACATAGTGTTACTTTAAATTCAAGGCTAAGAAAACTCCAAATCTTGATAAATCAAATCACTACAGGTAACTAAGAAAATGTCTTTTGGTGAGCTTGCCCATAAAAATGTGGTTGTTAAAGGCAGAAAGCCATATTAAACTTTAACCCTTTACCATCATATGAATGATCCGGTGAAATGTAACAACAAAAAACACATTTTTATTATTCACACTTACTCTGAAGCTAATAATTTCTGTGTTTGTCCCCAGTGCTGGAGCTGGCCGGACGGGCTGCTTCATCGTCATTGACATCATGCTGGACATGGCGGAGCGAGAGGGCGTGGTAGACATCTACAACTGCGTGAGGGAGCTGCGGTCGCGGAGGGTCAATATGGTCCAGACTGAGGTACGGAAAGTCTGGTCCCACAGTGGCCTCAGCAGAGATCTGGGATCTGTCCTCACAGTCTCCGCAGTAAAAACTTGGAAGAGTTGGGGACGCAGCTTGACAGGCTGTTGTCATCAAAGTGGATTAACTAGTATCTGCAAGTAATTCTTAGCATAAGCCTCACTTCTCTGGCTCTCCAAAACAAATGCTCAAATTTAATAGCACAGGAGACAGCACTTTTACCAAAAACATGTATTGTTTTGGGGAGAAATAAATCATTGCTTGTCATTTATTAGTCATTATTTCTGCAGCTTAGGTGATCCAGGAGCTAAAGGTTGTTAATCACTGTGCCAGTGACTGATGATGCCCATTATCTTTTAAAATGCAGTGTAATTAATTTTATTTTTTCGCTGTCACTCGCAAGCACTAGTTCAAGTCTTGCATATTTCAAACAGTGGCAATATATTAAATTATGTAATAAAAGAATCAAAATGTTAATGAACCTCTGTGTAGCGAATGAAGAGGAAGCGGTCTGCTCTAGTGATGAGGAGTGATGTTTATATCATGTGGCTGGTGTTTGTATGTTCAGCTTGGATTTGATGATGTAGTTGTCATTCAGGCCACCTTTTACATTTTGACTAATCATTTCTCACAAAAGGTTTTTACTGTGGTCAACACCCTAACAATTTCCCAAGGTGCTAAGCACAGATACTTGGCAATACATGCTATAATAAAAGGGTTTAGAGGCTTGTAACTGACAGCATTTAGCTCATAGTGAATTGAAAACATCCATGGCTCATCCTCCAGCTTTATGCCAGTGTGGACTACCGAAGGACTTTGCGCTTTTCTGAACACCGGCCATCTGGAGGTGTCCATAGTCTCGTTGAATGCATCATTTCACCGTAATTCCCTTTAAATCACAAGCGTCATTGGACTTAATGGGCAAATGTTTCATTGTTGACGTCTGAATTGGGATTTGAGTAACTGGAGACCAAATGTTGTTCACCCTGAGTCACTCTCCTCAAGTTCAGTGACCTTCAAAGTGTGTGTATGTGTGCGTTTTTCCCCTCGCAGGTGTTCAGGCTCGTTGGCACGGCTCCTCAGCCTGCGGCCAGACACCAACTCTCAGACGTGCTTAATCTGTCCGCAGAAATGAAAAGCCTTGTTGTTGTTTACAGTTTATGAGCTCAGATAAATTCTGTCAATCAGTGGGTTGTGGTGTGACCGCCTTTCAACCACTGACCTGCTGACCCAGCCCAGGATAGTAAAAACACTTTGGGTCAACAATTTGCAAACCGGGTACTAGACTTAACAAAATGGCAACACATGTTTCTCTGTAAATCTGCAAATCAGTGACCCCTGTGAATGTGTGCGGATTTTGGTCCAAAGTGACAGGGGAGTGTCAGCTGAAAATGTCACTTCAGAAGAGATTTACATCAAGCCTCAAGCCGTGTCACCATGTCCACTGCTTGACTGACTGATGTGAGGAGGAGGAGGAAATGTGTCGCGATTTCCTGTTTCACTCTGCAGCGAGGATTGTCTTTGTTGTTCAGACATCAACCTTGTTCATGCTTTGATCCTGACAACAATGATGATGAAACCTCAACCTTGCTGGGGTCATTGGGTTTTATAGACTCATGGCAAACCTGAAAAGGCCAAGGAGTTTAAGAAAATACCCTTTTTCTCAAGCCTCTTTATTTTGTAAGGTTTTTAAAATGTCATGGATTCTGCAGTTTTATTCGTGGAGCTTTGTAAGAAAATAAAATCAGCTTTGAACCAAAAAATGCAAAAATATGTAATGTAACCTTTGAACATGGACAATGACAAATATTAGTCATAGAAACTGCTATAGGACTAAAGAATAATCATGTTAAGGTTTCTGAAAGGTCATTGAATTCTTCCAGCAAAATACAGAGCAACACAGGCTCATGTATTTCTGCTGAAAGAAAAAACACATTGTTGTATTCTGCAAGTGTTGTCCATTGTGACAAGTTGAATAGCTTTGACAGATTCGCAATGAGGATGCTGTTTTTTGCAGGAGCAGTATGTCTTCATCCATGATGCCATTTTGGAGGCGTGTCTCTGTGGCGACACCACTATACCTGCCAGTCAACTCCGCTCCGTGTACTACGACATGAACCGCCTGGATCCGCAGACCAACTCCAGCCCCATTAAGGAGGAGTTCAGGGTAAGGACATTTTGACATAACAGGACAGGAAAAAGTCAGAGTATGTGAACCCCTAATGAAGCATTAATCTCAAGTGCAGGATAAGTTCACAACAACAGTAAACATGTTGTCTCTTGATGAATGACGCAGTCCCCCTCTGGGCTAATCAGGAGCAAATATATCACTTTAATCGGTAATAGTAGCACCCCTCCTCGGACCAATCAGTGTGATATGTCCCACTAAGTTTCATCACAGTGGCATCAGGGGAGTCAGAGCTATCACTTACATAACTGATTAAAGAATTGCATTGGTAATTACCATATCGGGAGATAATTAGCACACTCGACGCCCATGTGCATACCTTCCAGTGTCAATGTGACACTGTATAATAATTCTGCTTCAACCTGCCAGACTCTGAATATGGTGACTCCCACGCTGCGGGTGGAGGACTGCAGCATTGCCCTGCTGCCCAGGAACCATGAGAAGAACCGCTGCATGGACGTCCTGCCCCCGGACCGCTGCCTTCCCTTCCTGATCACCATCGATGGGGAGAGCTCCAATTACATCAACGCTGCGCTCATGGATGTAAGAGGCAAAAAAAAAAGTCGAATTTTAAACCTGTTTTCTTGCATTCCTGTGCAGGGACGCTGAAAGGAGCGTGATCTGGATTCTCCCTAATGACATCACTGTAATTTAAAGTGGTTAATGGACAAGAAATTACAGCTGCCCGTCTCTGTGTGAACTGAAACTTTCCCATGTGTTGCTTTTCCTGTCAAACACTTATCAGTAGTGTCAGAGCAGGTACAAGTTAAAACATCACAACTGTGAGCTGTGTCCATTATTTAACACTGATACCTGTCCACGTTATTATTGACTTGTATGTGTTTCTGATATCCTAATAATTCTTTTGTATTTGTAAATGATGTATTTTAGTTCAATACCAACGCTTACAGCTGCAATAATACACATTGTTAACTTGGTAAAGGGAGACCTAATGGCTGAGTTGTTTTAATCGATTGCATTTGGTTTTATGTTAAACCGAACAGTTATCTTGATACTGAACCTTTAGTCCCCTGTGAAAGCAAAAGTATTCAGTCTCAGGTAAAAGTTTATTCTCCACTTTTGTAACAGCAGCTGACAAAATCTACTCACTTCAAGGTCCAGTAGCCGTTTTTAAAGCTTTGGATCATTTCACATCGTTGTCATAGAGCTGTAGATTTAAAAAATTGCGTTTCTTTTTTTTCATTTTTTCTTTTTTTCCGTTTCAGTTGTCAGCATTCAGCCCTGAAATACTTCCCTCCAGGCCTTCAAGGACTTACTGTACTTGAGACTCGACTCGAATTGCTCTGACAGACTTGCCCCACAAATACTTAAACACGCCTCTGTCTTGCGGTCAAGTTAAATTGTCTGTGGTTGTATATGTCACAATAACTAAAAGGCAGCACAAGACAACAGAAAATGCAATGTATAGCAATTTTCAAGTGATAAATTTATTCAGGGTGGACCTAACAAAGAACACCTTGACAAGTGATGGACTTTTTGGCTCTCGCCTGGATTGAGTCAGTGACCTTTTACAGGATCCTCTCCGTTAATATGGGCTACCTCCGGGAGCCAGAAAGCACATTAAAAGTGCAGCATCCTAATATAATCTCCCTAACATGGAATCTCCATTAGAAAACAACACTCGGTGAGAGGCAGGTCAAAGGATGGAGGTCATTTTAGAAGAGGTTATAGTTTTATTTGAAGTTATCAGCTTACATACTGTATAATATGCATGAGATGTATGCAGTGATATGTTTATAACCAGTTCCTTTTTCCTTTTGTCTCTCTTTTTCCTCCAGAGTTACAAGCAGCCTTCTGCATTCATTGTGACCCAGCACCCACTGCCAAACACAGTAAAGGACTTCTGGAGATTGGTGCTGGACTACCACTGCACTTCCATAGTAATGCTCAACGACGTTGACCCAGCCCAGGTAAACCCGACCTGATACATGTACACAAACACTCGCACACAAGGAATATACAAACTAATCCACCAGGGATATTGCCAGAGGTAGGCACACAAACAGATAACACACAGAGCAGTTCCTTTCATCACAAGTCTGTATCTAATAAAGTTACACAAACAGCGTGGGAACTGGATTCAGAGAAAGATTGCTTTTTTTTTTCCTCCCCCAAGTATGAACCCAAGGATGTATCCACGCCAGCAAACACATATATATGTGTGTACACAGAATATGTTTGAAATGAGGTAGATGCTGCCGAGTGGAAGAGGACTTGCCATGAAAGCGCGGGTAGATGGAGAGACAGGCCTGTGGAAGAGACTCTCCAGATTTCTCAGCCTGAGGCTCTGTCATAACACCCGGGGATCAAAGCCTGAAGCCAGGCTGCTCTCCCCATCCAAATCCCCTTTCCCTAGGTGACTGACTGACTGGCTGACTGGCTGGGTAGAAAAGGCCTTTCATTCAATATTCTCACTGTAGGCAGCCAGTCAGCCAGCCAAGGAAACAGCACAGGTGGGATGGGAGGAAGGCGGGAAGGCGTAGATAGAGGCGAAGCAGGTGGTGGTGGTGTACTATCTCCTCCATCAGCTCCTTTGTTTTTGCATCTGTTGAATTTGTCAGGTTTTGACGCATTCTCAAAGGGAGCTGGGGAGAGACGCTTTAGCTGTCACACAGACTGTATATGTGTTTGTGCTTTTTTGCATGTTAGAGAAAGAAAGTGAGCATATATTTGTTTGTCCATCTGTATGCATGTACCCAGGCCTGTTATTTGTCTTCTTTTCAAGTTCAGTCTCTCTCTTTTTTTATCCCCCGTGTTTGTTCATGGCTGTGTGACTGCATGTGGGCATGTGTGTTGGTCAGAATTTGTTCATTTGGTGTGTGTACACTTCCAGCAGTCTGATTTAGTGCGATGAGGCTGGCAGTGTGCTCGGCAGGTGCATGTTCTTAACTGGGCTTCTCTCCTGAGGAGCAGAAATAGGGGAGATTTTGCTGTTCTTATGAAGATGTCCCAGGGGTTTATTTCTCCTGCTGTAATTTTCACCACTGTTGTCAGTCAGTAACACTGCCTGTCAATAGGCTACCTGCATCTTTTAATACTTTTAATTGAGGACACAACCACCACATATTTGTATTTTTACCAACTGTACCATCTATAACTGTCAGGAAATACTAAAGTTTCCTAAAGCCAATGAGGGCACCCCGAATAATTTGCATTCAGCACTTTAAAAATCAGTCATAAGTATAGAATTTAGCCTACAATAATATAAAACAAAAAAACTGCCAGGGTTACAATTGACAGTGCGAGAAAATGTGTTGGGGAGTCAATAGAGAAGTAATGAGGAAAGTAACGAGTAAGAAGAAATAGCTACCTAATGAATTAGGAGTTAAAATGGTTAGCTTATGTGAAATGGTAGCTAATAGCTTAATTACAAATAAACAGTAGTTTACAGGGTTTATTAGCTATTACAACTTATCATCAGGTGATTATTTCAACTGTGAATCAGCAAAAGCATTAGCGTAAACAGATATTGTTAAATACAGTGAATGGATAGCTAAACAGAGTACGTAAATGGTTAAAAGTGTCTGAAAGCAAACTTAAATAATCCAACCTTAATAATGATAGTTCGACTTTGTGCAAAGTCTATTCTAACAATATCCACTTTTTATACTCGTAGTCAATATTAAATGACATTCAGTTTAAATGAGCACATTTGGAAAATGAGTGCAGGAGTTCATGTAACTCTGCGCATTGGGAACAATATCTTGAATTATTAACCTTTTATCAACTTATCTTTATTAGGGTTTTTCTTCAAAGAGACAGTTTTCAGGTTTTCTGTCAGTCTGAAAAATATAGTAAAAAAAAAAGAAGAAAGAAATGAAAACTACTGTTGCTGCAGAGGTACAAACAATTAGCCGAAGTTTTTGAGGAATTTCTGTTTGATTTGTTGTGCAAATCGTCAGATGATTAGTAGAAAGCTCTCGTACTTGCGCCACATCTGTGTCTGGTTTTTGGGCAGATCAGAAATTCCAGCTGTTCTTTGAATTTTCTCCACTGAAGAAGAAATTCATCATACTTTAAAAAGAAAGCACTTCACTCTTGCACGCAATTCATCTTCCTTCTTTCTACCTCATCATTGGTGTCCTCGAACTTTGTAATCCCATGTAAACCTCTCAAACGTGTTTAAATGAATGTCACTGGCTTCACTCAGTGTAGTTTGCGTTCCAAAACTAATGAATCCTTTTCTGTTCTCCTTGTTTTGTGTGTCTTTCTTTTTTCTTTTCTTCCTGTGTGTATGTGTGTGTGCTGCTATACCTGTATGTATCTGTGTGCGGATGGACGTGTGTGTGTGTGTGTGTGTGTGTGTACATGCCTATTTTGTTTAGTTGTGCCCACAGTACTGGCCAGAAAATGGAGTCCACCGCCATGGACCTATCCAGGTTGAATTCGTCTCTGCTGACTTGGAGGAAGACATCATCAGCAGAATATTTAGGATCTATAATGCAGCACGGGTACGGTGACACAGTAGGGTCATGCTTCAAACAGAAAAACACTTGTTTAGAAGAAAAGTGCAATCACTTCATTTATGTGAGGAGCTTGACATGCAGTTTTTCTGCTCTGCTGCCCTTTTATTTCATTTTTTTTTAACTTGCTTGTCTTTCTTCTCTGCGGGTGATCACAACAGCCAGTTTACTCTGTGACTGCACACCTCACACATCCCACTCATATGCTGGGCCGTCCATTCAAGCTGTGCAGTGGCAATCATTATGTTCCTTAACTATGCCTCAGCACCAAGTGCTTGGACTGAGGTGTGATTGCCACAAGTTACATGTCTTTTCGGCAGCTTGTTTTCAAGTTTTCACATCTAGTTAAAAAGGTACAAACCAAGTTGAACTTTCTGAGTTTCCCATCAATCAACACCTTTTAGGTACAGCAGGGATGTGTCTCCAAGAGTTGTTTCACCCAAATTACAAAAAGAAAACATTTTCTCCTCTCAAGTGTACAAAAGCTAGATGTGTTAATAAATTTAGTTTTACATATAATGCGCAATGAATAAGTAGTGTTTTCAATAACAAACTCCCATTACCATAAATCAGTGTTAAAGGGGCACAATGATGATTAATCGCATTGAGAGGGGATTGTTTTTTCTGAAAATTGCTTTTTCCTTCTGTTCAGTAATTGATAGTTTTACAGGGGTCCACACTTTTTGGTTTTCTACTGTTGGAATTGAGGCTGTGTCGACTTGTAACCCCTGATCACAAGTTAAGGCTTTTAGTTGTGTAATGAGTGTGACTGGTGAGCAGTTCAGCCAAATTTCAGCCTTTGTCAGATAGTTTAATTTTAATTACGTTCAGCAGACTGAAAGAAGAAATATATTTCTGTTCTCCCTTTAATCATCCTGTGACCCCCTCAGATTTATCTTGGGACCCCATGGGGAGCCCTGACCTCCTGGTTGGGGGCCACTGCTCTAGATAATCTAGGTGCTGGAACGACTTTATGAAGAAGGAGTCCATATGAAAGCCGTTGACAGACAGCATGTTATGTGAATGACCCAGACCAGCAAAAGGAACTGATTGTGATCTGGAACAACAAGTAGTGAAACAAGTCTCTTTATTTAGTCTTTTAGTTTATTGTGTGGAGGAGCAAAGACATGGGCGTCTCACAGCTTGGGAAAACAAAATCAAATGTATTTTATTTAGAAGCTTTATCAATGCAGGTCCGGTCCAGATTTTTGTGATTTGGGTGAACTGACCCTCTAACATTGAGCTTCAGACACCATCCTGACCCATGCCGGCGTAACCTGCGTAAGCTCCTTACCTCAACAGTCTGCCTAGGGTTGTCAATAATCACTTGTCACATTTACATGTCGCATCCCCTGGCCGGCAGAGGCACCACCAGCATGTTAAGTGCAGTACTGTCTAATCACACATGATCACGGACAAGTGTTATTGATCAATATGTCTGAGTGTGATTTAGAGAGTCTGTATCTCAGATTGCTTATCTATCTGTCTCCAGCAGTAACTGTTCTCATCTATCAACCCGTCTATCTGCTCGTTCATCTCATCAGTGACTCTTCTTGCCCTTATCCATCTCCTGTCCTAGTTGTGGCCATCGAGGCTTAGCTCAGCCCTGCATCTTTACAGTCAGATTGCATCTTTGCACAGCAAAGCGATTAACGCCCCCGCCCCCCCACCTTGTCTATGTGTGTTAACCTGGGATAACCGGTGTGGTGTCCTTCCTGTCCAGCCTCAGGACGGCTACCGGATGGTGCAGCAGTTCCAGTTCCTGGGCTGGCCCATGTACAGAGACACGCCCATGTCCAAACGCTCCTTCCTCAAGCTGATTCGACAGGTGGACAAATGGCAGGAGGAGTACGACGGGGGAGAGGGACGCACTGTGGTCCACTGTCTGTAAGTTTCCCCCCCATGCAACGCTGAGTGCAGGAAGAAGTTCAGCCAATGCTGGCATTAAAAATGAAACATCTCCACCTACTGACTGAAAAGCTTCACTGCAGTAAAATAAAAAATCAACTCTGCAACTCCTCCATGCAACATGAGCTTTTCTCTCAGACCTAAACCTTCTATATCGGACTTGAATTTATCGTAGCTCACTTTAGATCAAATTTTATTTTCAAATGCTTGACTCCTCTGTTATAACTGCAGGAACGGAGGCGGCCGCAGTGGAACATTTTGTGCCATCAGCATTGTTTGTGAGATGCTTCAGCACCAGCGCTCTGTGGATGTTTTCCACGCCGTCAAAACACTACGGAACAATAAACCCAACATGGTGGACCTACTGGTGAGAAACCCTTTCAACAGTCTTGTCAGAGATAGCTCTTGTAAAATATTGTTGATGTGATGGATTTTAAAGGGCTACTTGCACCATTTTATGGAAGTGGTATTCTTGTTGTAAAATGTGTGGCTTGAGGAATTGATTCCCTCCATAGTTGAGTGTTGAAAATTTAATAAAATGTGTTATATTTTTCTGGATAATTGAGACTGAAAATATACTTAGAGTTTATCTGCAGGGTGTTCACGTCGGCTACAGCTTTAAGTCTCTGGTTGGACCTTCATTTTCTGTCAGCTTTCTTCTATACTCTGTCCAATAAAGGCATTACAGAACAAAATGATGATTTTCAAAAGGCCATCTGCAAGTTTTTTGTTATTTCTTTCAAAATTGTTTTTATTATGCTTTGATTAAGAAAAAGCAGACAAATAGCCTGGGGCACCACAGCCTCAGCTTCACTTCACCAAATGTGTTGTTGTAATTTGATTATGTGTAACTGTAGTAATATGGAAATATGTGCCACTAAAGCACAATATCAGCTGATGTGATATGTGTTGAAGAGGTGTATTCCGTCAAAATGTAGATTCAAGACCACAATTTCAGTTCATATTATGTTTCTGTGATTGATATTCATAAAATAATTCATACTTAATCTAATTACCATGCAGCGAACCACGAGTCAGATGTTTAATTTTCTCTAATGTTCTCCTCTCTTTCTTCTTGTCTTCAAGGACCAGTACAAGTTTTGCTATGAGGTGGCGCTGGAGTACTTGAACTCTGGGTAACTCAGAGTTACCGAGCACCTTCAGAGACTTAAAAGTTTGGGACTTTTCAGACGACTGCAGCTCACATGTGTGCATTGTGCTAAGCGTGTTTGTGTGTTATCAGCCCGACAGGAACGAGGTACACACACAACCATACATGCAGCTCCGCCTTTGACCAGCTCTTTTCTTCTTCTGGTCTTCGGTTGGTGTAGATGGGAAAGGTAGCAGAGTTGTACAGTGTTAAATATCGCAGCCTGTTTCTGTCCGTACCGGCGAAGGAAGCCAGCAGGAGCACAGTCAGTTTTTTTTTTTTTTTTTTTTTTTTCC
>OMNW01001276.1:28519-43938 GCA_900303245.1 Selene dorsalis | reverse complement strand
CACTGTGACTCTTGTAATCTATAATACACACACACACACACAAGCACACACACACACACACATGGTATGAGGAGGAAAGGCCAGCAATAACAGTTATGAGGAAAGGAGCTATGATTCCAGTGATGTAAAGTTCCTGAACAAAAACAAAGTGCATTAAAGAACAGTGGGATGAATGCAGAGCAGACAGCTACTCACTTTATCGTCCTAACATCTATACGTATATGTTAAGTGTTTATGCCACGTCTAACCTTCTTGTTTTCATCGAAGGAATGACTGTGGCTTTCTTTAGTCATCATTGTCCTCTCAAAGTTGTTCAAGTGCCTTGGTTTGCCTTATCAAACGAGGTAAACACACCATTGATGTGAAAACTTGACACAACAATGTGGTGACGTCAAACAGGCTCATCCAGAGTCAACTGTGAGACTAGAGGCCCCTTTGAAGTCAGAAATGCAAGGCATCGTGGAAAACAAAAGCCTTTTGGTGAAGCAGGATGAAATGCTTGCATGTGTATGTACCATACTGTATATGTTATGTACCATGTCTGTATGTGTGTGTGAGAGAGAGAGATAGAAAGCAAGACAAAGAAAACGGAAAAATGGAAATCTGTGTTCCTGTGCGACTGAATGAAATTAGATGTGTGTGTGTGTGTGTGTGTGCATGCATGAAACTCATTTTACCCGGCTCTCAACTTGCATCCTTCATTCAGCGGATGAAGTGAGTGAGAAAGTGGCAGTTCTTTGGCAAATAAAATCGGGTTCATGCAAAGCCAGTATTAATTTGGCTTTTCCGTTGGAATGAAATGTTTTTGTTTTGGGAGGAAATTGCCCTGAGCAGTAATGAATTTCCCCCCTCTGTGCTGTGTGGCACCATAATTTAGCAGAGCGATAGATCACATAGGCTGACAATTTGAGTGTGCATATATTCTAATAGAAAGCTGATAAATATTAAATGTGCAACATTTAAAAGAGGCTCATTTTCCCAGCTTTTAGCAGAGAGAGAGAGAAAGAGAGGGAAAGAATTTTTTCATAATGGCTGCAGGGAACATGAGACGGAAAAAATAAAAAAATAAAAATACAACAAGCATTACTGAGGCCAATATCTATTCACGTTTGTTGATCCAAATGAGTCTGTTAGCAAAAGAGATATCAGAGATACAGTGAGTAGTTAGCTTTGCAAAGCTCAGAGCTCTCTGGCATATGACAATACCCAGTGCTGCGTTTCAAAGCATCGATCACCCGTCATCACAAACCCGTGGTGATTTTGCCTTCTTCCTTTTGTGTTGAAATGTTTACACGGCCACTCTCTTGTTGTCGTTATGATCAGTTCTTGCTTTGGTATGAAGTTACAGTCAAAATATGCCAGTTTTTGTCTGCTACAACAGCCCTCAGTTGTCTATGAGCGCAAACATAGTCCCTTCAAAATATGTCAGACTCTTTTTTTGTTGTTTGAAAATTAGTTTTAGAAACCAGGATGCATTTGGAATGCTTTGATGTGTTGGCATATTCCTTTTCATGTCATCTTCATGGTTAAACATATTTACAAATCAACGCAGTTACTTTCTGGATGAACAGCTGGGGTGTCAAAAACAAAGTAATCAAAGCAGCTGCGGGAGCTTTTGTGTTTTTGTCTTATTTATACTAATTTCACACATGATTTTGGGATGCTGCTCTACATAGTTGTGTTGAAACACTGACTTAAAGGGAACTGCTGCTCAATTTAACACAGAGACTTATTTTAACAACACAATTTCAATAACAAGCAGAGCGCAGTGCAAACATAAGGCATATGCACAGTGATAAAGCAGGTAGCATAAGTCCAACTGTGCATTATAACAAGTAAATGATAAGGTTCAGTTCGGTTAACTCTGTTTATGGTTAATGTTTCTTACGTCACTATGGGAAAATTTCAAACTATTTCATCAACATGTTGTCAGCAAACAAAGTGAGACAGTTGACATTTTATAAAACCAGTGGTTTGCAGAATTTTTCATCAAGAAAATGAAAATAATTTTATATGTAATAAACTATGCTATAACCACTTGACTGGACCAATGTGTAACCAAATTCCACACAGACATTTGGACGTTAACCTGCCAGGTGAGAGGGCTGATTGTTGACAAGCCAATGTGACATATTTTGCCTGCAGACTGTCTAATTATTTTCTCACTCTCAGACTAGTGCAGTAGTCTAAATTTAACTTACCAGTTAATCAAACAGGAGGAGCACAACTAGTATAGGTGGACAATTGCGCAAAAGAAATTTGGCTTGCACTGTAGAACGATGCTTGTTCGACAAGTGCAAAAGCACAAATTCAGTATTCCATCTGATGCAAATTCATCAAACTACCCATAATGCACCATGGTGTTTATTGCCACTGCACTTCTTCAGGGATTTCTTTCGAATCACTGACGCCAGATACACACTGCCCTGCCGCCTTCAAATGGCTGTAAGGCTTTAAACTAGCTAAAAGGGCTCTCATGCAGTACGCAAGCAGTTGTGGATGGCAGATGGTGAGAATCAGCTTTTTAATCAGTAACTGGACTGCTTTACTGATGTTGTGACATAATTAAACAAAGTTTTTATTCTAGTAGATATAAATCTATCCACTAGTTAGGGATTATACATCTGCAGTGTTCAAAGGACAACAGAAGTGCAGAGTCTGGAGCACAGTGGACGGTGTTAAAACATTAAACGCTGGGCTGAATGGAATATTGCTAAATCTGGTGTGTCGAAATGAAGATGTGCAAATAAATAGCAGATCATTACAGGATGTAGGGCCCGTATTTCATTGCCCTGAATATCAGTTCATCATCAACATCATTATTAGATAACAAGTTATTATTAATACTACACAGCAGAGAATGATAATTTAAAAAGAAAAAAAAAAGATCTCATTCTTTCTACTATGCCTTTTGGTGCTGTAGAGCTAACGTCATTGTAAATGTATCGAGACTGATCAGTGACTAGAGTCAATACTAATTAGGTGAAAAACATGTAATAATCTGAGTAAGAAATGTGAAGAGAATCTGGAAAACACATGCAGCAACATGTTTCATATTTCTTCACTCAAACGGCAGCCCTCTTCATCTTAAAGTATGAAGCGCCATGATGAGCACATTGTGATAAAGCATTTGTCAGATATTACCATCTCTTTTCACTCCGCTCCCCATCTCCACCTCTTCCATCTCCATTTACAGTATCAATGGCCCTCAGCCACACAAACCACTCTGCCTATGTCGCTCTAAATGCCGCCTAATTCCAGATTACACAAACCTATGGGTGAGATGATATTTCTTTTGTCTGGTCCAAGAATAGAGGCCTGTACGCTCCTGCAAGCATCATTTAGCCTGGCTAAATTACCATGACAAGAAGATGAGCAAACGGACAGTGCCTTGGCTTATCTGAGAGAGAGTTGCACTTTAAAGGGCTTTAATGGAACCAATTATTAGGAGGATCTCTTCGCCGTCTGCTCCTGGTGCCACTTGATTGTTCTCGTTATAAATGTCCGTCCTTCCCTTGACAGAGGTGGTCACCATCCCCATCGCCAACCCGCCTCACTCTTCATCTCTGCTTCTCTTGTACAGTAATGAGAAGGTCAATAGACTACTCTTCACAGCTCTTGAACCTTTTCCATATTGCTTAATTAGGCCAGGCTGCATGTAAAATGAAGCTGATAAGCTGGTACTTTCTCCCTTTCTACCTCACACAAACACAGACACACTTGCACATACTGGTTACATTCAAACCTCACACAATGTGCTCACTGATGAAGTCCGACTATATGTTTCTCACAGGTAAAAGCAGACCGAGGAATACACAGATGATGTCTCGTGCTTCATTTCTTACACTTCACCAAAGCTGTCAATTTGCACTATCTCTGGTTGGCATGGCACAAAGTTGACGTGTGACGTACCAGAAAAGGTTCTGGACAACACATTCTCAATTTCGAGAGTGCACCACCCTTGCCATCTGTGTCAGCGATGGAGGGAAGGATGAAGAAAAACAGGCAGCAGTGGAGAACAGAGGAAAAAGGCCATTAGAGCCGCTGACATTTTGTTCATGCTTGAAATCGTCAAGTTGTTCTACTGAGAACCAGTCGATTGGAGTACTAATTAGCAATCAGAAGAATGTCATGGCTTCAGCAGTAATTGTGTATTTGCATGTGTGAGAAGTTATCCCACAGCCAGCCTAACGTGGGTACTGTTCCTCCCTGTGCAGATTTAATGCAACCACTGCTGTAGTGTTAGTCATAAACCTCAAGATGGAAACTCTTTGACAAAACAAAGTCTGGAAAAAGATGCATCACCATGGTCCATTTAGACTGCTGTTTACACTTCCATCACCAAACCACTATACCGCTCGGATAATTCCATGTTCTTGCTCCACTTTCCAAGCTATTGTGTTTTAAGAAGCAGTTTGAAAAGAAAATTGTTTTCTTTCAGGTCACAATCTCCAGTCATTTGTCCAAGATGCATCAAGTGGCTAGTGTAAAACAATGCACTGGATTTGTGACAGTAAGCTTTAATTGAAGCTGTCTCCGAGGAGGGGCTAAGATGCTGTGTGAACGTCGGTAAGGCCAAAGATGAAAACAAGTGATCTACAGTTACCATGACCCCACAGTCACCTCTCTGACCTCAGAGTGAGGCCTCGGTTTCACTCTGCTCAGTTAGAGAGGTATCTCATGAAGAAACCTGTCCGTGTGTGTATCTATCTTTCTCTGTATTCTTTGTCACTAAGTGGTTTTACATGGTTTTTGCAGCACTCCTGATGAAGCGTTGTAATGTACCTTCAGTATACTCATGTAGACAAAATCTATCTTATGATGTGAGACTAACTCTAACCCAACAAAACACAACATTGCGCAAGGTTTCACTGCTGTCTGGTTCTTTGAGGTTTCTGTGGGTTGTTAGGCTACACCCTAGATTCTGAGTGACAGACTTCAAATACAAAACATTTACCATTTGTTGCAAAATAGTGCTTCGCAGCTGAATTTAAATTTTATGGTTCAATTTGTCCCAAAAAATGATGCTCAGGGCCTGTTGTAATTGTGCAGGTGCAGCAAGAAGTGCAAAAATGGTGGGTCTTGTGTGGATGGGCGCGTCCAACGCCACCTGCTATTTTGTTTCCTGTAGGTGCAGCAGCTCAAAGTGCAACAGGGGTGGCTGAAGAGGAATGTAAACTAATGGGTGTGGTGGGGTAAACACTATTAAGGATGACATCTGCAGTGAAGACTTTGGCATAAAATGCAGCAATATTCTGCTCACATAGTAAACACACTGGCATTATTTATATGGCGTGTCCTTTAGTTACAGGTGTTGGAGCAGAATGTGTGTCCACTGTGTTCAAGGCACTGTGAAAATGAGTATGTGGTGCACTAAATTGTACATAATGTGTGTACATATTTTTTCTCTCTCTTTCTTTTACTCATTTCTTTTTCTCTGTTTTCTTAACACCCTTGAACTATAAAATTACAAAAGCTAGTGGAGAGTGCTTTGTGCCCAGCAGAGTACCCTTTACAGAGGGAGCTCAAAGGAGACGGGGTTAAAGGGGCCGGGGTGAGATTGGTGAGGATGAGGTTGGGGGCATATGGCAGGAAACACGGTACAACCCACCTGTCTTATCAACTTTCTTTTGTAACGAGAAGAGAAAGAAAGGGTAAATGTTTGTTCTGCTTGGTATCTTAGGGTCAGAACATGGCAAAATTACTTAGGAACTGGCAGGCAGACAATCGGAGAGGCAGCCAGACACACTCTGAGTAAGTGCAAGTTAAAGTGACAGCACAAAAGGTTGCTTTACAAAGCGTTTGCTGTTTCAGGCATGTGTGTCTTTTGCTTAATTTATGGGCCTGCTGTTTTAGGGCATTTTAGATTAGTCTGTACTGGGGATATCTCATTCCATGTCTCACTGTGTGGGGCTCATTAAAGCTGTGAATGAGCCGCCTCCATCGCCCTCTCATTGGCCTAAGGTGCAATAACCGCCAATCAGGCGATTTGGAGCTATTTCAGAATGCAGGTACATTAAACTGGCTTTGCATCATGTTAATACGCAGGGTCTGTTTGCTGACGCTGGCCTGATAGTGTGATTCATCTCTGATGGCTTTTAGAAAACACCATAAAAATATATTCTGGTAATGACTCTGATGTCGTCAAGAGTGGGCTGATGGTGTGGTTAAATGCATGAATGCATGCTTGTATTATTTTCAGTATGTGTTGGATCTATGGTGGCAATTATGCTTTCATTTCCACTCAACTGCACTGTGTGTGGTGCTACGCATCAACCAAGTCATTAAGTTGGAGTTTGGACTAAGGAGTAGCAGAGTCCTATGTGTTTGTTTGTGAGTGTTTTTTCCGAGGTTTATGGTCTGTATTTGAATAAGACAGTTGGGTCAGAGCGGAGTATATTACTTTGTGTGTGTGTGTGTTTGTTCTTCTATGTTTGTGAGGACCAAGTTTAAACTTTCTTTGTGAGGACATTCTTCCTTTCAAAGACGTTGTTTTAGGTCGACAGTCAGATTTAGGTTTAACTGGTAAAGGCTACAATCAAACATATACCTCTAATGGCTCCATTTAGCACAATAAGGCAAGGTTAACGAATTACATTAAAAGAAGTTCCAGTACTTCTTAGTACTATGATACAAATGGGTCTGTGGATGTGTGTGTTTTGTGCATTTGTCCTTACATGCAGGTCACTGCCGTCTGATGTCTTTGAGTATGTGACTATAAGTTGCATAGCATTTTGTGCTGCAGCGTGTTTGTGCATGCATATATTTTTTATATACTTTTGCATGTCAGTGTTTTTGTGCTCCTGTCTCTCTGCACGCCTCTGTGTAAATGTGTGTATTGTATTGTGTTGGTTCAGCTCCTTAGAGGACGTGACCTGTGTGGGTAAGGACAGTGTTCAGGGAGGCGAATTGGGAGGAGGCCAGCCTTCTCATTAGCAGGGCAGATGTGAGGTCGCTCTGACCAGATTGCTAGCCACTTCCTTAAAAAAACAGCTCACCAATGGCCTGGCGTGAGACTAATGGAGGGGGAGGTGGGCAATGGAAATGTCCTGTGTTCCTGACATATTGTGAGTAGCCACCAGACAGGGGAAAGCCAGAAGTCTTAACCCACCTCAGAGGCCACTGGACATGCCCCCCTCCCCTTCTTCTCCCTGTCCTCACAACAACATCCTTGTACAAGAACGATGGTCAAAAATAACACAAGCGGAAAACTGCAATGAGCTGCTACTTTATCCCTTCTGGACCCCTCCTGGGACGATTAGCAATACAAACTGAAAGAGAAAGAGACAGAAGGAGAGGGAGGGAATGAAGGTGGGCGAAGGAGAGAAGAAAGGACAGGCATGGAACCAATTTCACCACAATTTTCTTCCCTTTAGAGATGCTTGTTCATGAAATGATGAGGAGGTCATTAGAACAACAGATTAAGAAATTACAGACCGAAGGCCAAATCATAATCTCTCCTTCCTTTTCTTCTCCTTCTTTCTAACGGCAGAGTCAAGATGGCTGCTGGTTCAGGAGCATGCGAGGTGAGGCTTTCAATGAAATATGAAATACATGCGCTGCACTTTTTAGAGTAATTAACTAATCATGTTGTGCACCATCTGCTCTTTAATATTACATTCATAAAAGAAGCATATTTAGCCTGCATGTTAGATTTTAATGTGTTAGATTCACGGCAATGTAGTGACCAATAATTAAATACAACAACAATGAGTCATTCTGAAGTGGCTGAGAGCACAGAGAGAAATGCCTTTTTGTCTGTGCATTAAAACCACTCACTCAAGCAGTAGCGGAAAGTGGGGTTGCTTCCTAACAGTGCTAATGGCAGTGAGTGCGCGCGTGTGTGTATGCGTGTGTGTGACACCAGCTAGGATCAGGTAGACAGGTCACACCGTCAAGCAGGGAGCAAGTGCATGGAAAAGAGGGGTCAAGGGCGAATAAATTGCTCGGCCGTTCTTTTTGAGATGACAAACACGTGCTCCTGCCAGAAGGGAACCATTAAAAATAATTTACACAAGCTTTATGTTGGCTGAGCTCTTTTTGATGCAGTGTTTCCCCTGGCAATTATGGCTATGGCGCGGCTCCAGCCATATGGCCAGCCGGGCAGTGGGCCGTGAGGCTCAGGAATACCTGGGTGGTTAATTAAGAGCTGTTGCCAGGGCCATAGGAGGCCAGTCTCAGATCTTCCACACCCCCACCACCATCACCACCACCTCCACCGTCTCTGCTAACGCTCTCGCTTCCTCCTAGAGCGGACCCTCCACTGTGACCTACTGTTGTCTCTATTCGCTCACAAGCAGCAGCCACCAGGGACAGGGAGAGGCCACCGGTAATTATTTGAGATAACATCCCCCAAGTTGAGGTGGGATATGTGAGACAGGAGAAAAACTATGTGCTGTGTTGTGTCTGTGTTTTTCTGGTTCTGGATGTGTGCGCATGTGCACATTGGTGTGCGCATGCTTGTCTAAGTGTGTGTACACTCCGGAGCAAAAAAGGTCAACATTTCCACTTTCCTCCTCGACTGAATGTAATGCTTCTTCAGAATGGAAGACAGCGTAGCTGCGCTTTTCATAAATGCCTCATTCTGCATTCAGACTTTTACTGTACTCTGCACTCGGTCACCAGACCAATTTGAATAAACTATTCTCACTTGTCAGGGAGCACTCGCCTCGCTTTGATTGACATGTACATTTTTCAGTGACTCTAAAAAAAATATGAATATAAAGGATTGGGCCATTTAGGCAAATACATTGTGATCAAACGTATAGCACTTTATACAACCAGGTTTTCAGAAAACAGGCCTTCAGCTTTCTCTAAAAGGATACATATTATGCCCCTTTTCCACAAATTAAAATAGTTCCAAGGTGTCTTAAAGACATGTCTGTGACATGCTTTGGTCAAAATACCCCAAGGATCAAACATCACAGCACTCTTTTCATCCACTCAAAACAGCCCTGTTCAGAACGGCTGGGCTCAGTGCCCTGTCCCTTTAAATACAAATGAACCAGTGCTTGCCCTGCCCTGCCTCACCCCCTCTACCGGTACCGGTACTCACAGGTAGGGGTGGCATTATGCAAATCTAAAGACTAATGACATCATTGTCTGACAACCGAGGGAACAGCTCATAAAACCGCATGGATTTCATCTTAGGGAGCCTGCAAATTAGAGATTTACAAACATGTTAAAGAGTCTTCAAAAAGTGATATTTCCATACTATGTCCCCTTTAACACTGTCTAGAGTAGTGGAACATCACTGTTACCATTTACAGTTGTTCCTATTGTCATTTGATATCATGTATCATCAAAGCCTTTGGCTGGTATTTGTGAAATGCAGATGAAACAATAAGACATTCATTTTCACAACAACCTCCGTAAACCTTGACAATCGGAAAACCAAATATGTTTTCAGTTCCTATCACTGGCACTTCTCTATCTATTGACCTTACTGTGTTATCGTGGTTCACGTTGTCATAACATATAGCTTTGACCTTGGCTGAGGTCTTCACAAGCCCCCTGTCTAAACATATTGATATTCATAAAAGCACTATCACTCTATCAATCTGCTAGACAGAGATCTAATACAGTATAATGAAGCAATAATGAGGAATTTTCTCTTGTTAAAATGTCATTTATGTAATGAATAAAAGATGATGGGTTCAGCTGTCTCTGCTTTGTTCTCAATCAGTCTTTCTTTTTTTTTTTTCTGGCCTGTACACTAACAATGGCGTCATTGGCAGACATTGTCCCAATAATCAGCCAAAATTGCTTCATGTTTCCACTGTATAAACAATCATTAGGATGTTGTTTTGTTCATTCGCCTCGCCTCAGCCTTTCATTTGCGAACAGTGGCTGCAACGAAAACACTGACAGCTTCTAATCTAAATCTGTGATAGTTCAGAATGTCCTGATTGTGACAGCATAGCAAGGCAAATACATTTGTGTCTGTGTCTGCGAGCGCATGTGTTTGTGCCATTGTATATGTGTGCGAGTGTGTGTCAGAAACCCCCTGCTGACTCTCCACCTCATCTCCATATTCCTTTATGGGAAATGTAAATGGATACATGATTATCTTTACACGGGCCCAAGCAGGAAATGGGATCCTACCCTTCACTGTGACTAAAGAAGAGAGGGAAATGTTATGGTACACATTATAAATGATTTATGCGTGTAGAGTATGGCATCTTTTCCTTGATAACCTCTCCTGTGTGCTTTTACGTGCTCGCTTTTCAACTGAGATTCAGCAAGGTCCCAACGGTGCAGTGTTCTCTCCCTGTTCCTCTCTAAACAATAAACAGTATTATCTGCCTGCCTGTCTGCTTTCAGTTTTTAGTCGTTTACACTGACCTGGTATCTTATGGTAATAAATCCCAGTGAGTGAATGAAGGGTGATATACTTGATGCTGAATAATTGGTCATTTTGGTTGCAAGCTCCCCTGCTTCACATTATAGTGATAATGAAGGCCTGCTGAATATGGTGATCAGTGTGTGTGTGTGTGTGTGCGTGTGTGTGTGTGTGTCAGATATGTGTCTCTGTGTGCATCTGTCATCTGTGTGTGTGTGTGAGTTGAGTGTCTCCTGAGTCAGGGATTATTGCTGATAGATTATTTCTTCAGCCCCCTCGTTATCACTGGATCAAACAGACATGTGACCTGCACTTCATCACTCTATTCATCCTCCTTTTAAACCAAGCTCTGGAGACCTACAGAGAAGGCTGCTGGAACCAAATATATAGGCTGAGTTGAGACTGGGGGTCCATAATACTGCTGCACTGGGACCCTTTTGCATAATTGTAAACCCTTGCTAGGGCTGTGTGTAGTATATCTTTACTGGCATTATGAATTTGGTTTTACAGCTCAGATAACCCTATTTCAGAATGGGGCATGTGGTTGATTTTAAATCACTTCTCACTCATCTGTATCATTCTGTTTGTGGCAGAGGTTTTAAAAGAGATAGCTCCTTAAAATATTATTCTTGTCTTTTCCACTTGGTTCTGGCCTCTACTGTCCAGACTCATGTTCCGGTCCCTGTTATTATGTGATACCGTCGTCACCTGTCCTCATTACTAGTTGAAGGACAGGCCCTTTGATGCTCATTAGCGAGCGCCCCTGTGTCAGCAATACATACTAGTTATAGAGAGGTGGTGGGAGCTGCAGCTATGAGAGACTGTGATGTCAGCCAACCTGTGTATACCATGACAGTGGTGACACCCAGCCGGTCTTCCTTTTGTCAGGGGCCCCTAACGAGGTCATCACTGTCCCCGAGACAGGGGTCACCCTTACATTTGACCCCTGTCCCTCCCCGCGCTGTAATGTCAACAACTCCTCCCGTCACCTGCCCAGCGGTGTCCCCGTGCTGCTCTCCCTCATTGGCTGGTGGCATGCCGAGCTGTCAAGCAAGTGGGCAGCGTGTGTGAAAATCAAGGTGGGTTGATGTCTTTTAATGAGACAGACGTAGAGCCCCGCTAATGTCCCCGCCCTCGTTAGGCAGGACCCAGCTGCAGCCTGTCAGCCCCCTTGTTAAGCTCAGCCCTGCTAGGACGGCCAGGCAGGGCAATGCGACTGTCGCTTTGTCTGTCTGTCTGTCTATCAGTTGGTCAGGTTCTCTCCTCCTCTCTCCCCTTGGTGGACCTTAGTCTCCAGGGTGGAAAGAACGCTCTGTCTGCCTGATGGCATGGTACTGTATGTCTCCGCTGCTTTCCCTGGATCCTGGGAGGTGGTTGGCTAATGATCCACCAACAGGGCTTTGGGGCGCTCCACGGCATTTTGTTTCCTGATTAGAATGCAGCAGCGGCCTTTGTCAACAGCGATGTCAGCCGCTGTAAGGACAAAGCATTGTTACCAGGAGCATAATTAAATCTGTTTCCTGTGAATCTGCCACCTGTGTTGACCAGGCAGTCAGGGATTCAGAGATGTTTCTTCACCTCCCACTCGGTGTTGTGTGTTTATTCTCTCCCTCCTCCTACGTCTGCATTTGCTGCTAAAATGGTATGTAACAGGGAGCCACCTATATAACAGTGAGAAGATAGAATTTTGTTTTTCTCGAGATAATGCAAACAGTGGAAAAAACTAATTAGAAAATAAATGTTCCATCTTTTTCCTATGCTAAGCTCTTTTCTTCCACAGTTGCAGGCTGCAGTATCAAAACTCTGAATTTAGTACCTGACTAGTGAATAATAACTTGATAAACTGCCGTTAATTCCATTAAAAAAATGTATACATATTTTTGGTTTCAATGGATTTACATTCCCATTCCCACTACATTTTATAATTAAATATATACCACATATATAATATTCTATTCATCTATCATAACCTTGTTATAAAAGACTACAGTTATCTGTCTCATCAAATACAAAGTGACATGTAAGCCAGAGCTAACCAGACCATTAAAAGCAACAGCAGTCCCTGGGATATGGACTGGTCAGAAATTAATTGGCCCCATGGCTGTTTGAAAGCGAAGAGAAAACAACTCCATGGAGTGTATCAGGATTTCCCACATAAAATACGTCAATTTTCCCCCGCTCAAGCCAGTCGAGCAATAATGACCCCATGGTGCTGTAGAGTGGTGTGACAACACAAATGACACTACACTGTGTGCTAATGACATGGGATGTAGTCGCTGGGTAAACATGGCAATTAAACAACAGTCTCAGACTGAGTGGGGCACACATAGAACCTTCATAGACCCCATTGTGTCTTTGTCTTAGCACTCTCTCTCTTTCTATCTCTCTCTCTCTCTCTGGAAGACATTTGCATGCTGGAGGCATAATTGGCTGGTCTCATGGTGGCGGTGGCAGCATTCCTAGAACGAGGACATCTCAATGCACCTCACACGTCCTCACTGTCACAAGACTCGCTGCTGAAAGCCTTACTGACACAAACACAGCAACACAGAACGCTCCCACAATGGCAGCCATGTCTGCTCCCACTCAAACTACACCCTGTGACAAGAAGGAGCTGAACTAAGCACATTTCTCTTCCCCCCTTGCAGTTTCCAAAGTTCGGGATTACCGTCAGCATGCAGGAGCTCTGCTGGAGAAGTTTTTTGCTCTCTGAGAAGGCTGTGTGAGAGTTTGGGGGGTGACAGCCTAGCTGTAGCTGTTTGCTGGAGGAAACTCATGTTGAGTTTGAGTATGTAGGCACACTTGAACATGCTGTAACTTATAAGTGGCACGTTTTGTATGCATGATGGACTGGATTCAAATCTCTTGTCATTGGGGTTGTAGCCCACCAATGTGTTACATGTTTCCTAAAAGACCAAGTAACAGAAATGTTTCCTCCTCTACAGCCTTCATTATTAATCACCATCCATTATCACAAACACACACTTCTTCATTTTTGAATCAATCATTGAGCAGATTAGTACGAGTAAGCATGGCTGCCCACAGGTGACACAGTCAGTGCCACAGTAGCCAACACTTGCTCGTCATATTGATAGAGCACCCCTGCCAGAGCCTTATTTCATTCACCCGTGGAACAATTAGCAATGCTGAGCAGTTTTGCAATTAACAGCCTCATAACTGTCACATGCCCCAATTTTAAATCAGCAGGAGTAATATCTGTTTTAGAGCAAAGTTTAATTACAAAGTAAAGCATTTGCATTGCAGCCATTACCATTTTTAAATGACATTATTATTACTTTGTTCATTTTTTAAAATGCTACAACCTCTACAGACAATGCCCCTCCCTGTGACAAGAGATTCATTTTGGCAGGGTTTGTGTGTAGCTGTCACACCCGCACAGAGAAATTACACAAAATCTGATAACAATGCATTCAAAGCTCAGCTTTACCCCTGAGTGGTGATAGAGAAATAAAGTTTTTAGGTGACTGAATGAATGACTGCCAGTGCCACAGGAATAGCATTCACTTCAGGCTTGACATTCTCCATCAAACTGCAGCATACTCTTGTGAACAAACAGTCTGTCTAAAACTCTAAATGGGCTCAGTCAAAATGGATGCTAGGGCCCAGTCAAGGCTTAAATCATCTCTCTGTGGAGCTCAAAAGAGAAGCGTCGAAGCCAGAAAATAGAGGAGCCGGGCTGATGGAATCTGGCGCAAACACATTC
Organism: Selene dorsalis; assembly: GCA_900303245.1. Lineage (NCBI taxonomy): Eukaryota > Metazoa > Chordata > Actinopteri > Carangiformes > Carangidae > Selene > Selene dorsalis. Next base: position 29,872 of record OMNW01001276.1, on the reverse strand, counting down.
CCACCTTTCCAATCTTATTTTCGTCTCTCGCCTTCTGCCTGGTTCCCTTGCAGGGGCTTAGTGTACTTTTTGTGTCCCAGTGCGTACAAAGTCTATCAGAATGCATTTGTTTCAGGGAGCCCCCATTCACTTTCAAAGGGTTAAACAGACCATTCACCAGCCTGTCAACATTCCCTGGCCCGCCTCACGGAAAAGTCTGCTCGAGTTTTGTTCCCGATCAACACTTGTCTCCTCGGCCCGTTGTTGCTCGCGTCGTGTAATATCCATGACAATCGTGTTGGGCTTTTCAGGGGGCTCTGTAGCACCCATTCTGTGGGGCCACTTTCAGGCCATAAAGAGCTTTATTTGTGTGGATTTGAAAGAGTCATGTGAAGTGCCCTTAGGCTGGAATCCTCTTCAGCGGGTCACCACTGTCTCAATGGGCTTCACACTCACAGGCAGCCATCAGTACTGCCCTCACGTTCTTATGAAGCAACATCAACGCCACTGCTGCAAGAGTTCTGAAAGTCCTCTGAATGCTGCACTACAGGCAGAAGCAGAGGGGGGTTGAGACGACAAGGAAAAAAGGGTGATGCAGGCTGAGAGACAGGTCCAGGGAGGTAGATAACAGTCTGTGGTAGGAGGGGTGAGGAGCAAAAGTGAAGCAAAGGAACATTTTTGGGCTTGGATGAGAATGACTGGCACAGTATTGTAAGTTCTTGACTATAACATCAGCAACACCAGGATCCCTTATGACCCCAACTCATCTCTCTAACCCACCTGCCTGAAGTGTGTGGACACACACAAACCACAGCCGGGGCGTGGGAAGCAAGGGAGGTCCAACGGCGTATCCATTTTCATGGACCATATGGAAATTCTGTTGTGTGCGCAGCGGACACGTTAGATAGCGGTGACCTTAACGGCCAAGTGTGTGTATGCTGAATGGTAAACAGTGTGGAGAGGGGCGTCACCCTGACCCCCGGCATATGGGTATCCATTCTGAAGGAGGGCTTTCACAAACACAGCCATGCTGCCAGGCAGGCCCTTGGGACTTTGATTTGTTAATGAATTGCTCTATTGACTTGCATCTTCGCTTGCTTCATTAGAAGACACCAACAACACCCCCCCTCCCTTCATTTTATTCCAGCCTGATCATATGCACAGAGAAGAAGATGTGGGCAGAACGCGAGGGGGGGCATTACAGAATGCTATTGTATGTTTGACTTAAATCTTCAGGCTTGTCATCTGTTTTTCCCCCTCTTCTGTGGCTTCCATTCTTAAGCCCAGCTAATTTGTATTGTGGCAATTTAAGACAACTCTTCAGTGCTCAGTGATGCAAGAGAACAAACCTAATGCCCCGCTCCCCCGCCTCCG
>OMNW01001276.1:5983-28499 GCA_900303245.1 Selene dorsalis | reverse complement strand
CCCACTCCCCCCACCCTCACACCCACATCTCAGGCAGGCCATGGCCCAGGACCAGCCTCCTCTAAATCTATTTCCCAGTCCCTCCCCAGCCCTCATTACCATGTGGAGACAATAATGGTTTTGTCAGGACGATACCTGCTTTACAAGTAGCAGATTATTGTGTCCCGCCAGTGTTAACACAACAAGTACAAGCCCTCTGTCTGTGGCCATTCCACCGGCTGTCAGCACTCATCCATAATGGCAGTGTCACACCATAACACACGGCACACAAAGACGTGTGACCCTCCAGCTACATGCACAAAGACATACAGCTCTGTAAGACTTGCACAGCATATGGCTACAGCATTATGGCCATTGGTTCTTCCACAACCAACCCCAGAGCCAAAAACTTCCTGCCCTTTGTCCAGAAAATGTGTTGCCTGTGGTTGCTAGGCCACACAGTGCCATGGTTGTGCACCAATTACACCGTACTTTACCAGGAGTGCCATCTGCATGCCAAATGGCCCATTCTGTTTGGGCATTCTGGTGCGATAGGTGTGAATTTTACGGGCCTAAGAGTGTATTAAAGGCAGCAGGAGTCTTGTATCTGTGTGTGTGTGAGGGTTCAATTTTTTTTCTGGTCATGCATTTGTGCGTAAGTGTGTCTTTTTCTTCCTTCTTGTATGCAGGCATGTAAATGTGATATTAAACATGAAATAGACCTTTTACATTGCTACTGTGTGGGTCACTGCTGCCAGCAGAAAACAAAAGCAAATAAAGGAAAAGAAAACTGTTCCATATCTAATCACATTGAACTTCCAGTGACATCGTGGTACATGGGCAATTCAAAGGGAGTTTTTCATTCCTAAACCAACACAATGGAGAGTGTGTGTTTTACAGCGGCTACAGGCTTTTATCAAGTGTCTGTGTCACAGAGGCTCTATTGACAATGCCTCATGCAATACCTTTGCTTACACTGTCCTAGAACGACATGAGAGGAAGTGTAGCAGACTTTGACAGCCTTTTATTCCTGTTGCAGACATTAGGAGTCATCACAGGAATTGTGATACTGTATTTTTTTTTTTATCTCCAAAGGAAACTGTCAGTATTTTTAGAGAAAAAGCATAATGATGGTTGTTCTGCGTGTGCTAGTATATCTACTTCATTTGTGATGTTAGTAATGCTCAAATGTGCAATAGAAAGACTTTCCTGACTGCTTCACGTTAGCCTCCGGATTAAAAAATATGTGCCAGCGGCGGCAGAGAGGTGAACTTATTTAACTTATGAATACCGGCCAGCTGAAGGAACTTCCTGTGACTGTATATGTGAGGAGGCAGTGGGTCAGCTGGAGGAGCTTCCTGCCCTCTGCAGAGTGGTGGACGCCTGCTGTGTGGGTATAACATGGCAGGCCAGGTCTATTGTCTGCAAAGAGGATGTGCTCTGGTGTTGTCTCGGCTCCGGGCCGGGACACACTGCGTATGACGCACGAAAACTCTCACTGGCTAGACCCAAAGAGTCAGGGTGGAGCATGCCGCTCTCGCTGTGAGTTGTGGCCCTGGCATAGTGAGGTTTGTGTCCAGAGACCAATGCATGCATGGCTCATTTCTATCAGCAATAAAAGTTTGCTTTTGCAAACTATTTGGAGAGATTTCATTTTAGCTACAATAGGTGTTACACCACATGTCTACTCTGATATTTGCTCAAGCCAATTTTATTGCTTCGGAAAATTAAATTTATAATGTTAATTTTGTTTGGATGCTTCTTTCACTTCAACTTGGAAAATTAGCTGCTGTTTGCTGAACCTGTCATTAATTACTGTCTGCTTCCAGTTAGTTTTTTGGAGGAAGTCTTTGGTAGTGTTTCTTTTTAATCATTAGTGGATAAGGGATTAGAACTTTTGTATAATGTGAAGGTTGTTTTTCTCCACCCTCCTAACTCTTGGCTTTGACACTGCCATATGTGCAGGTTGCCACATGGCCCTTGACCTGGGTCTGAGGGTAGTCAGATGGGTATGGCACTGGGCAAGAGGTGAGCCAAGGTCTACTAAAGTTTCTGTTGGATTCAGACTAGGGGCTGTCTATTCCGCATTATTATAGAAAAAGCGAAAGAACAGGATAACATGTTTATATTCTGTTATAAGCCTATTCAAATAAAAATACATATATTCTTAAATTCTTGCATGAGCAAACTGGAGGAGAGTATATGCACAAATTATATTTTGAGTTTTTCTTGTGTTAACATATTCCCATAATTCAAGTCCTAAGTTTTATTTTTTAGATACATGACGAATCAAAGTAATGAATGTTTAGATAATGCTGTGATTCTTTGGCTTTCTAAACCCTTGAAACTTGTTCAACTCTTTTCTTAGACTGACTGATTGTAATTACAGTAATCATAACATGACATTCCCTGGCGATGTCAAAAAATAATTTCTTGCTTTGATGCGTGAAAATCATACCTAGGGACATACTAGGGAGATAGTACCATGACTGTTGCTCCACAGCAAAATGTTTCTTTTAAAGCAGCTATCATACATGCTATAATTTTGACGATATTGTCAAAATGAATTTAAATAATAACAGAGTCTAGCAAAATTCAATTCAGATGTTTTTTCTGAGAAACACTAATGAGCTTTGTGTAATCATCATTATTGCCCAGGCAGAATAAACTAACTGCAGCTTGCTGACTAAAAAAATGACTTTTATTTCTCCTGAAACAGTCACACAATGATGGAAAGTGTAGCTGACAAACTGTCTGTTGTCAATCAAAATAAAAAGCTCATGTCTGATATGTGAAAAGCTGACATTTGAAAAGTGATCAGTTTATATCCTGTACACTGAAGACACCTTTGTAAATGCGGGTTTACTATGTAATGCAGAACCAGCACAAATTAAAAGATAACACATCACATAACTACATTTATAGACTGCCTCGGTCATGTTGAAGAAAATCTACTATTATTTTGCATGAAAGGCAGGCCATGGTTTATGTTAATACTGTACACATCAATAGGCGCTGACAGTGTATGCTGGAAAGTGTTCATACAGTACATGGGGCCTGTGTGAGTCTGGACAGGCTGGAAACATTTACTCAACACACAGAACAATTAGGCAGGCAGAATGATAGGGAGAGACAGAGCTAAGCTACCCGATGGGGGCAGTCATTTCTACAGAGCTGTATCAGAAACAGTTGGATTTCATTTTGCATGCTGCTGTGCTCGGAGGAATCTCAATATTTATCCAGTTTGTCTGGCCATGGAACCTGCTGGGGGAGACATTAGTCATTTGTAAGTATTAACATGGGCATCCCCTCCTTCCCTCATCTTCTCTGTCTCCCTCTCTCCTTGTCTTCCTCCCCCCTCTGCACTCTCACTCCCTCCCTCTGTGAGTACACTGTCAGTCATGTTGTAGCCTTTTAAATGTCATCCACTTACTGCGGAGAGCAGTCGCCCCACTTGACAGTTTTATTGGGAGACGTTGTGATGACGGTGATGAGAGAGAGAAAGAGAGAGAGAGAGAGAGACAGAAAGAGAGAGAGAAGTAGGACTGGGGAGGCATCACTGAGTCAAATCAAATTAGAATAATCAGAGTGATGTGATTAATAGGAGTGCCATTGTGGGGTAATCATGCACAGCGATCATCACTGCGGTGGACTTCAAATTAGCGTGCCCTGCAGTGAGGCTTTGATCTGGCAAGCATCAAATAAAGCTGGGCGTCAGGTTGTCACTTACTTAAAGTACACCTTCGCCTTGACGTCTTTTCGCCACACTAAAAATAGAGATGGAAGACAAAACGTGACAAAAGGCAGAGGTACAGTCGACAAATGATCATGACTGTGTGGCACCTGCTACCGTGAGCCACTCAGGAAGATCTACATTTCAATTTCTTAAGGTGGACTTAGAATCCTTAGCACAGAGGTAAGAGAAAGAGACGACGCTCGAGCGCTAGAAAGGAAGACATCAAAGTGACATTAGCCCTAGTGACTTCTTCCTTTCAGGTTTGTGTCTGTCAAACCCAGCTGTGGATGAAACACTTCTGCAGATATCGCCAAGGAATTATTTATCCAGTCTCTTTCTTTGTAATTGTCCTGACTTTACTGCAAATCATCTGGATGAGGTTTGGATTGTGTGTACTCTACATCTTCATTGTGTCAGTGCAGTGCTTATTAATAGGATAGGGTAGACAGAATAGGATGGTCATGCATAATGCTACTGCTATGGTACTACTGGTCTGAACTTTAAAAAGAGGGCAAGTAGCCAAGGACGGATTTACCCTCATGTCAGAGAAAGAGAAAAAAACTAGAGACACAGAAAAAGAGACATTCAGGAGCTGTCATGAAACATGTAGTTGAGTTTGTGAAAGCTCAAGTGTCATGGAGACTGTGCTTGGTCTCTGAAACACAGAGCTTGCCTCTCCCCCCACTACAGGCATACTGACATTTTCATTAAAAGGTCACCAATCTTTTCATGTATTCACCTCAGCTTTTAATGTGAATAGAAAGGTGAGGGAGAGAATGAAGAGAAGAGGAGCGAGTGAGAGGAAGAGAGAGAGAGACAGGATTTAGACATGGACAGAGGTGAAGAAGGACTCTGAGAGATACAAGATCAAAAAGAGAAAAAGACCAAAGCGATCAGTTCTCAGACCCAGCTCAGAGCCATGAGGTACATATCCTAAGCTCTTATCTCATACACACACAGAGCTCTGAATGGTTACACAGAAATGTATATGCATAGCTGGCTGCCCTTATAAGCTCGTCTTGCATTGTGTACTGTTTATAACGTTCTGGTGTCCTTGCAAAATGCCAGTGTTCACACAGTACTTTGTTTTATTTTTTTATTTTTAAGTCCCTTCAGGCATCAAAGCACAGTCCTGTATGTTAATTAAAGTGATTCCGACTATGACTGAGCAAGCAGCATTTTTCACCACATCAGTTTGGTATACTTCAAGGTTGTTTGTACCACTCCTCATAAAAAGGACAGACTCAAACAAACAATTTTAATGGTAATCCAATGAACCATAAGACTGTGCATTTAAATCAGCATTTATATGTAAAATAATTCACAATTAGTATGTGAAGATATCCATTACTGAGTTCATACTTTGAAATAAATGCCAAAATAAAAGGAGGCCTTTTAGTTCTCTAATTTACTATGTCGACTGCATGAAGTTAAAAGATGCCCCCATTTAGCTGTTTAAATGAGGATGTAGAAATTTTTCCTCTGAAAATGGATTAAAATAATTTGGCGAGAATAATCATTTAAACAGCAATAAGGACCCAGAGTGTATCTATTGAGCATAAAATAATTTCAAGTATAAATTAAATAGCTTATTACTGCCTTTCATTTCCTTGGGGGACTCGTCTGCACTCCTTTTTTCTCAGCCCCCTTGGTAGATGGGGTAATTTTCTTTGGAGGCTGGAGGAATAAGCGCCGTGCGGCCGCGTGTTCAGCAGGGAAAGTACATGAAAGTCTCCTGTTTTACACAGTGGATCTCATTCTCCATGCTGTCCATATTTCTGTCTGTCTATCTTGAGACTAGTGCTAAAGCTCCTTAGTCTAACAGCGTTAGAAGAGTAAAAGAGACCTCGTAACTGCGGCTCAATGCGACTCTCAAGAATAAATCCAAGTCTAATCTTTTATGCCTTACCTGTCAGAAATCCTTCACTCAGTGCACCCCTGCATTCCTTTACACATTGTCAATATGTCAGAGAATTGCTGAGATAGGTTAATTTCAACACCTGTCAGCTGATATACACTCCAAAATGAAGTTGTGCAATAGAATGGCCTGGGAACGTTTCAGCACTGGAATGCAGTGTTCGGTGACTAAAGGGAGTGAAGCAGGGGGTGGACGAGCCCTGGCTCTGGCTGCGTGACGTCAGTGTGGTGGCATGGCAGAAAGCTGAGGGCCCGTTTGGCCCTGACAGCTGCGTTTGCCCACAGTAATGCACCCTGCCGGCCGGGGCCAAGGCCTCTCTCCTGCTGTCAGCACACCGATCGGCTTTCATGGATCATCTCTTATCTGCCGAATCTGTCATTGCAGAGAAGGGCTCCTTTTGGGGGGCTTTAAACCGTGCTGCCATGGTTCACAGGCTCCAAACCCCCCTTATGGATACTTTGCTCTCTTTTCTTTCTGTCTCGCTGTCTTTTCCAATCCATGTCCTGCTCTCTTTCTTTCTTTATCACTCCATCTTGCTCTCAGATGCACGCCCTCGCTGTCATTCCATTTTTGTCTCTCTGCCATTTGTTTACGAGTGAGAGTTAACCTGAGAGGCAGGGTATTAGGGCTGGGGGGTGGTAGATGGTCACAGTGTTTTGGAGTTAGGGAGGGTTCTGGGAGGGAAGAGGCTTTTGTTTGTTTGGACAGATGCACAGGCCCATCTCTGAACTTCTGTCAGTGATCAAAGGAGCCGATGATGTAGAACAGATTCATGGGCCATGTCTTATCAGCCCTTGCTCCGGCCCTCATCCATCATCCTGAGCCCTCGTCCGTCTCATTCCGATGACGGCACCCTAAACAAGGTGCATTAATCACTGCCGCTCCCCTCTTTGGCCAGGTGGCCTCACACCCTCCAGACATCTACACAGGCTCAGGGGGCTGAGGATGTACCCAATGCCGACCCCCTGCCCCCTGGGGCAACTATGCTCACAGGGTCTGCTCCTTTTCCACCACCAGCCACTGGTACTCTTTCAACAGGTCCGCAAAGCTCTTCCGGGAATTTAGTTGGTTAAAAGGAGAAGGGCCATTTTGGTCAATTGTTATAAATGGTGGAGACACAAAAGCAAATATACACATGTGCAGATGTATACATGCATATGCAAACAAAGACACGCTGGTATCAAATGCACAATGCATCCGTTGACCTCTTTGGTGTTAATATGTTTCAGTATATATGTCCTCTTGCTGCGGTTACCCTTGGTCACCGGCATCCCCCAATATTGATTTCAAATGGAAAGTGAGTCATTGCGCTTGTAGAGGATGAAGGGGAAAACGGCTTAAGTGGTTCCTTTGTGTCAGCAGGTTAAGCAAAGCATTTCACACAGGCTTTTACAGCTAGAGATAGTGCCTTTGTGCCTGAAAAGACTCAACTTAAAACAAATGCCAAAAGTGACACCAAAGGGTAATGGCTACACACAAAATGAGGTGTTTCTAAGGAAAGGCTCTTTTGTCACGCCAGGCTGTACTCTCCTTCAAAAGTTCCAGAGGTGAAAATAAGACTTTGTTGCAGAGTTTCTGGGTTAAAAATAAAACAAGTTACTGAACTTTGAGAAGTCAGCATCAGCATCAGTTTAATCACAACGAGCATTCAATTCAAATCTATTCCTTGAACTGACAAGAATAAGAATATGAATAAAATATTCTTCATTTAAAGACTGCAGAATATATAAGAATTAACATTTAAGGGGGGACATATCATGGAAATATCACATTTTGAAGGCCCAAAATGTAATTTGCAGGCTCCTTAGATTGAAATCCATGCGAGTTTTCAAACTGTTCCCTCAGTTGTCTGACAATGATGTCCTTAGTTTTCAAATTTGCAAATTACCACCCCTACCTGTGAGTACCGGTACCGGTAGAAGGGGCAGGGCGGGGCTAGCAGTGATTCATTTGCATTTAAAGGGACAGGGCATTGAAACCAGCCGTCCTGAACAGGGCTGTTTTGAGCGGATGAAAAGAGTGCTGTGATGTTTCATCCTTGGGATATTTCGACAGAAGCATGTCACAGACATGTCTTTAAGACACCTGAGAACTATTTTAATTTGTGGAAAAGGGGCAAAATATGTCTTTAAAGAAAACTATAAGTACGTCACTTTAAGAATGGCTGCTCTCTTTATAGACATGCGCGTGACCCTGCTCAACACTGTTTCATATGTTCTTGGGAGGTTTGTTGTAATATAGGTTAGTAACAGTGACCTCAGTGAATTACCATTATATTGCTGGCCATGCTGGGCTCCGAGGGTAGGTTATAGCAGTCTAGGAATGAGGTGAGGAGGTCAAGTGCCAAAGCATACTGTCATGGAATACAAAGTCAAATGATGGAGCATGTGTGGCTGAAGAGACTAGCAGATGTAGAGAGGGGGGATGGAAAAAAAAAACACCAGGCAGAAACACGCAAACACACACACACACACACACACACACACTCAAAGTCATTTCTAAGGTGAGATCTTAAGCAAACAGATGTTGACAGACAGAGTACAAGTTCATCCCAAGGTGAGGAGACATAAACACTTGAGAAAGCCATCTCTGTGATGGCTGGACATAGAAGACATTCAGACAAGGCTGTGTAGTAATGAAAAGGGAGCACACACACAATAAGCACCTATCAGCCAACTCAATATTTCTCTCATACTGTATTTTCCCATAGATGTCAGTATAGTTGCACAACCTTGCTGTCGTCCTTGACCTCTGAACTGTTAATAAGCCTATTTGTTAAAATTACATTGGCAGGCAGCATAAGCTCGGTCCCTCTATCCCTCAGAGTAGAAGTCAGTTATCCCCCCTCTCAGCTCATTTGGCAGAGGTGAGGGGATATCACTCTGACTGCTGTGACAGCTCTACTTTAGCATATTCATGACGAGTAGAGTCTCATTTCACAGGTGTATTAAAATACCCCTAACCCCTTTCTCATAGGGAGCCTCGTCTCACATGGCAATGGCTAGACGCCACGCATGAAAATCGATGGGGAAAATATGTAGAAATGTAAGCATGCATCAGAGGCCGGGTCAAGAACCTAATTTCACAGTGACACCGGGGGTAATTTGGCTCTAGAAATGTTTGTCAATTCGCCATTCATTTGAGCAGGCATGGCATTGTGAGGCCACCAATGTGAGTGCAAGGTGGCCAACCTGAACGCCTGTATTTATGGCACACTTTTGTGAATACATTACGCCTGTCACAATGAAATAAGTGACATACTTACATGCTGCGAGGAGTAAGTCCAAAGGGTTGAGCACCGGGCTAGGGAGAGATAAGAAGAGAGGTAATTAGTACATTCATCTTTTTTATGATATCATTTTTCAGACATATATGATCACAATGTAAATTAGAAATAAGGAGGGACCTGCAGAAAATGGAATTCATTTGGAGCGGGTCAATCGCCCTACAATAGCGGTGCTGGGAGGCCAGGTGTAATTTACGGTGACGCTTGGCCCTCTCTCTCTCCTGCCATGCACCTGGCAGAGCCTGATACCCTGCTGCTCCCCACAGCTGCTGGGCCTCCTCTCCCACAGATAACACTCTCATCTCCAAATGAGATTCATTTACCGCACAGGAAAAGGAGGAAAGGAAAAGAAAAGGGCGAAGAGAGGAGACAAACCTGCCTTCCCTTTTTGCACCATCTTTCTGTCTCCCTCTCCTGTGATTCACTACTAAGCACTTACTGTGATGGAATTCTATGGATTATTGATTTTTGATTTGGTTTTTGTGCTCGGCAGATGCCCCCCGTTTTAGCGGAGCCATTACCTCCGTAACGATTAGAAACAAAAAGTTAATTATGTAATTATAAAGCCAATAACAGCCTGCGCCGGTTTACCCTGCTTTAGTCGGTTTAAACATTATCTCTTGTGTGCACATCATAACAGGCGGAATGTGAGGAGAGGAGATTAACGCCTTGGAAAGCAGATGCGGAATTTAATTCTCCAGTCCATGGCTGCCTGGGAAACCATTAAGTAATCACAACATTCTCCCTCGATTAAATTCACGGCTGCCACTTTGCACACAATGGGAAGGGGGAAGAAGAGGTGCCTGCAAAGCTCTCCCATTTTTATTGACTGTAACGTCAGTCCCTGCCTGCAGGCACAGATGAATAAAACTGTTAAATAGGGTGCCTCAATCTGTCAGAAAATGAAAAGTTTGAGTGGGAAAAATAAAATCTAAGTAAAATAAAAAGGAGGGGGCATGTTGCGATGTGTTAGGCCCGATAAAGCTCACTCAGAGCGGGTGGAATAAATGGGGGAGCAAAAAGATGCACTTGATATTTCCCCATTATTTTCAGTCATTTTACTCTACCGCAAATGATTTTTGTCCCCAGCAGCTACAGATAAGGTTGACGGAAGGAGGAAGTGGCTGAATTGGACTTGGTTTAAATGGATTAAACACAAATACAGAGGCACACCAACATGGGCCTACTTTGTGTGGGCATGCACACAAACACACACACATATACATACATGCAAGTGAAACACACACATCTATTGACAACCTGGAATGCATACAGTACGTGTGACTAATTACTTATGGATGGGTATGTGAAGAATTAATATGGCCTTGAAATGATATTTATTTAATGTTACGCAGTGAAGCCGGTTGAAACAGCCCTTGAGGGATAGAGGTCAAAGGGGCGGTCTCCTTCTATAAACGAGCACTTAAAGGCAGAGAGAGGGTCCTGCTCTGATTAATTGGATAATTCATTAGTTTGGTTAAGACGTTTAGTAAGATGGGTGAGACGAGGGCCTATAACCCGGGGGCTCTGCAGAGCACTAGCTACAGACGAGGAGGAATACTGTGGCTAATGCAAGATAACAACATCAAATGAACTGTGAACAAATACACATCTATACAGCCATGAGCCACAGTCTGTGTGCTTCCAGGATAATGAGTCACAAACAAAGGCAGCGCATCTACACATAGAAACACAAATGTCCTTTCCTTGTTACAGTATGAGTCCATACAGGTTAAGAATTACAATCCAGCAAACAGTGATGGTTGTGTTCTCAGGCCTCATATTGACAAGCATTAATCCTACATGGAAGTTCAGGTGTGTTATTGACTCTGCTGCTGAATGGGTAGCTTGTATGTTGAAGGGCAGTTCCTTATGCCGTATTTAGATAAGCTTTACTTCAAAGTGCTTGCCATCATCTGTCATGCTCTTTGGGTTATCAGGCTGTAAGGGGCTCTAGCTCCAAGAGCCTGATTGCTGAGCAGTACACACGTGTGTACATGTGTTGTGTGTAAATATGACACTGTTTTTTCTGGGCTATATTTACACATGCTTTAAAAGTACTTCCCTGAATATCTGGAAACACCACTTAGAATTCCGACACACAGTTTACCGGCACACACACACCTGCATGTGCACACTATAGCGCACACACTGAATCACACGCCTAGCTTCTTTTCAGACCCATACAGGGCCCAGTGTGAGTGCCAGCCTGTTGCTATACTCCCCTCCACTCCTGTCCATCAGTTTCTTCCCAGGGGCCCGTGGTTGTACCCCAGGGGCCTGGGGCCTGCGCTTCCCCGGTCTCTCTCCACTCAGCGCAAATGCCAGGATCAGGTTTGGGAAAGGCAGCAGTTTTTTTGTGTACAGTGGACAGCTGGTACATTCCAGATAACAGCTGAATTTAAAGTGAGTACAAAGACAGCAAGCACGGGCTTCCTCTTTGTCTATGCTTGCCTATTGATGAGCTTCTCAATCAGGCTCAAATGGTTTGTTTCTACATGCATCCACACAATATCATAACAGCATTGGCAGAGAATAGCAGGCTCTGTGTCTGGTTCCTGTTTGGACCTGTTAAGCCTTTTCAAAGCTTTCGTGTTACACCAAATACTGAATGGACTAACTGGAATGATGGATTTGAATACAGAGGTTAAAATCCAAGTACACTTGTCAGGGAAGTCTTTGATCATAGCCGCATAATGGCAAAGACTGGAGGACGTAAAAACCGATTTACAAACAGACATATTTTAGCAGAAGAAAGCTGAACATGCTTCTCCAGAAACACATGAAATGCAAGATCTATTCATTAATGGATGAATGGATTTGCTTTCACGTTGTGTGGGCCATTTCCTGTATGTTCTATTGTGCACATTTACACAAAGTCAATATTCAGTGTGTTATACAAAAACAAAACAAAACAGAAAGGCAGTACAATGATAAAAGCCACTTTCACCAGCATCAATCTGTTTTTCAGCTTCTTAGATCTGTACTGTATGATGACCATAGCAGATATTCTCTACGTTTCAGCAGGTCCTCAATTCCTCCTAACCCTTGTAGCTTGGTTCAACCCCCGCCCACCAACCCAGGAAACACTTGGCCCCATCGCTCCATGTCACAGGGATCTGTCTAGCCAAACCAAAATGACGTCTCCTGACACTTCATGAGCTAACTACACTACAGGCTATGTAGCATGTACACACATCTGTACCTGACTTGGTCAGACTGGCTATCCAGCTGAGTGATTGATGAGCTCCAGTAGGGAAGGAAACACACAACAAAACACACACATACCACAAGCAAACAAACAAAAAAACACAAAACACATTGTCTATGGCTAGTGTAAAGACATGCACTCAAGGACATATTCAGGACAGCCACATACACAGGCACGCACTCTTGATGCATAATGCACACACACCAAGCATGTGACATCAAGAATTCACTTTCTCTAAAAAGCCGAATTCCTCCTCGAGTCCCTTTTGAACCAGGTCAAAGCCCCCACCCACAAGCCCCAGCAGAAAGGATGGGAAAACTAATGACTACAATAGAGTGTTTGCATTTTTCTTGGGCCCTGAAAAACACAAAGAACAAGGCCTGTGACAAGCTCCATTATTTGGTTGCTCTGCCAGTGAGGAGACAGCTCCTGCTGGAGAGATGAAAGTGGGGGGTGTGGGATAGGGAGGACAGGAGAATGGAGAGTGTGTGGGTGTGGGTGGGGGGGTTATGTGTGTGGGGTGTCAAGAGGGCCACAGAGATGGCAGGTGATGAGCACGGCCCCGCCCTCGCTGCCATAACCCATGTCGCGTGGAGCTACGGGCCCATCAGCACAAAGACAAATTATCGCAGGGGGAATTTCACGGACAGGAAGAATCTGTCACCTAGTGGAACCCTCCCTCTTAGGGACTTCACACAGCCATTATGAGCTTCTTTAAGGAGGGAAAATTCACTGAGAGGCCGGCATCCAACACCCCCAGCGCCAAGATGGATGGCAGGGAGGAGGTGTGGGTCATAAGTTAGAGCAGACTTGTTTTGCTTTTACCGTTTTTATACTGTTAAAAACATACTCTAAAGACCTATTGCTCCACCTTTTCAAGTGGTTTCTATCATAAATTTTTGGATGTTGCTTAGGTAGCCATGGACAAAATATGGATACAACTAAAAACTTCCAAAAAATAAACACTATTTTAATGTTACTTAAAGTCACAGGTTGTAACTTACACATTTATATCCTGTTTGCCTTACATTATGTCCTAATAAGGTAAAAACAACCTTGCAAGCAGTTTGAAATAAAGATCTGCAGATACTATGCAGCCTCTGTTTGCACTCAAAATTTGGTGAAATGACCTCCCCGTCCAGCAGTGAGCATGAGGATGTCAGTTTTCTCACTGCTTCTGGTGCTGGCACACAGCCCCCCCAGAACTTGGACTGCTCCCAGCAAGCGCATGAAAAATCCTGCAATAATAAATAATACCTCTCAATTGGGTATTATGTGTACTTAGAGAGTTAGATTTATAAATTAGGGCTTTGTGTTTAATTGGCAACTCCCTGTGAGAGTTAACAGTGTGTTGAATGTGCACTTCATGGATAAACTTAGCATTAAGCCTCTAGATACACAGGCAACAGTTGTTGGGAAATGCAGGCAAATACATGATGTCAGGCATTGTAAAGAAAGGCTGTTCCAACAGGAGGGCTGCTCATGGTGATAAATGTTTTATTCATTTGGGATATTAAAGTGCTTACTATTGGCCTTGTACTTTCACCCTGAATGGAAATGTGAGAACAAGAGGCCTTTTAACTCCAGCAAAAATTTCCACTCCTATATCCAATATATACATCATCACTAATGTCAGGAACAAAGTCAGTCAAAGCCCCAAAGAAAACAAACATGAAAACCAAACATGTCTGAAGATATTTCACCCAAAAGACTTTTAACAAGGTCAAGTGTGGAATTTTTTTGTTGGAATGTTTTTGTCACAAGAAAATTAGATGGGAGTGTTCATTAATTGTTTGTTTTTTTGAAATTGTACACTATACGTTCAATTCCCATTTTCAGAACCACTCAATACAACCATTACAGTAATTTGGTTTGTAAAGTTTCATCATTTTGCATTTTCAGGCCCGTCTAAAAAAAGAAAAAACAACATAAATATAATAAACAATTCATCAGTTTGTCTGTTTATTAAATCTATTCATTAGATGTTGGAAAGCATTTGCTTTTTTCTATGAGGGGGAAAAAAATGACATTCACCGTCAAGATGTATCCCCCCTTCCTCTCTCTGTGTCTGTATCATTCATGAGACCACAACATGTGTAATCATGCTCAATATTTTATAACAGGTTGTATTACAACAACTTATTCTCATTCAGAGTGTACGCATGTATCCAAACATCTCACCCAATAATAGGAACAATGGGGCTTTAAGTTGTTCGTGGAAAGAAGCCACATCTATTGTGTTCAAAGATATCATTCCAATTGAACCATTATGACATCGCCTTTTAAATTTGTCTAGGCCAACACAAAAGACCAGTGGCCCTTTAACAAATGTGAAGGGGATTATTCTATTCCTTCAACTTCGAACCTCACAGCCTTTCTCCTCTCTTTCACACAGGGGCATGAACTTGGATGGGTCCTGCTTTCCCCCCTGCTGAACACCACATTTTAAACACACAGTCACAATTGGCTGGATTAACCCGCTCCCTCCCCGTCCCCTGTCCCCCCTCCTGCACCGAGCAATCCTATGGACTCGACAACCCCTACCATGCTAGTAACCAGCAGAGAAGCATGCTAACTGGATCATGTTCTGTGAGAAGAAGAGGGGGGAAAAAAAGACAAGTGTCCCTAACTTTTCTCATGTCACTTTCTCTCACAGCCCCCAGTGTGGATGGGTATAGGCCTCACTTAAAAAGAGACTCCTTTGAACTGGATTCATGGGCCATTTGCATAAGCAGATTTGGGTGAGGAGAATGGAGGGGTATTGCGGCTGGTCATTAATATGCCAGCTAATTCAGCACATTGTAAGCCCATTGATGCTTCACTAAAGGGCAGTTATCCCATTGCCATTGTTTAGGCCTGAACCAGTCTCAACAGTTGTTACAAATTACATACTTAATTGATTTAAAATCTGCCATAAACCGCACAATGAGGGGAGATATGGCAGTGGTCGATGATAGTGCAATGCTGAGTAGGAATTTTTTCCAACACTAATGTTAATGTGCGTCTCATAAATGAATGGGCTCTCAAACAGCTGGCTCTGTGCTGCTGAGATAAACATCATAAGCAGATGCTTTGCCAGTCAACCCTGTTTATTTTACAGCATCACTAACTGAAGCACACATTTCAACATATTTTCAGACTCATTTTCAACACATTTGTAAAATGATGCCCATCAATCGCAACTTTGGCTGCTGGTCTGATTTTCAGCCAAGATACTTTCCAAAGATAACACAGGGCAAGTGATTACTGCAGGACTGTTTGTGCTGTCATGACTCAGCCATGGTAATGCGCACTCCACATTTTCACACTCAGCACCAATTAGTGGCTGCAACAAAGCCTGACCAAAAATAAACATTGCAGTATTGCATACTTGTTACTACAATAAGACGTAATCCCTGGGATATGCTGAACAATATTAGCTTTTCAATTACTCCTCAGAGCCATTGAGCGGCAGTCTATTGAAACAGAGCAACCCCCCCAAACACACACACACACACACACAGACACACACACACCCTGCCATCCACAAGCTACTCCAGCGCCATACTTGAGATGTGAGAGCGTTAAACACCCTTCCACGTACACACCGGGAGCTTCTCACTCATCCTCAACATCTTTTTCTTCCCGTCTTGTTTGTTCTGCTCTCCATCTTCTCACTACTCCAACTCTGAATCTCGACTCTAAACTACAATGACGCAGAGACTGGGACCTCAGACTCGTATGACATAGTAACGTTTTGTAATAACCAAGGAAATGGTGAGGCACTTATGATCATGAGACGGCAGCCAGAGAAATGGCAACAATGATGATGGAAGTGGTGACGGTGGAGGTAGAAGTAGAGGAGGAAGTGGTACTGCGGCTCCTCCTGAGATGCCCCACCTTTTGTGAGGCCCTCACCCGCTCTTCAGCACTTGCCATTGTCAGCGGGTCCTTCGAGGGGTTTGTATGCTGCGGGGCCTCTGTGTATTCTTTCCCCCACTCTCTTCAATCTCCTGCCCCTGATAGCGCCACATCAAAGCTGGAGGAGCTGTGCTTTGTGGGGCCTTGGTCCCTTGACTCTCAACATGTGGTTTTGTGGCTCTGGACATCGGCACCTTTTAACCCATTCTGTCGAGATTAGGCATTGCCTTCAATTGGGCATTAGTGAAACTATAGTAACCAATAAGAAGCTTGTTGCTGAATGGAAACTATGTATCTTGTCGCAGTGGAGCTGTCGGAACATCACGATCCCAGACAAGTTCCTCGGCAGGATTTTGGCTGCCTGGATGGGGGCCCCCTTCTTTTCATGCTGACACCAAGTAAACTCTCTCCACACACACTCACAGAGTCATACGCGCACACACACACACACACACATTTTTGCAACCCAGGCACTGTAATGGTAATTTATATTCAACACAAAGAGGGGGAAAACATTGTTTTCCACAGGGCACAAGCATTTAATTATCTCAGTTTTTTTCATGTCTTGCCTACAACAGTGAGTGAGAAAATTGGACCAAAATGAATAACCAACAACAGTTTAAGAAAGGGGAGGGGGGAAATTGCTGCACACGATGACTAAGGGAGTAGGGTTTGGAAGCCTGGGAAATAAACAGGAACTAATGGAGTGGGTCTCTGCTGCAGTCTTGGCTGGCACTGGGTTGGTCCTGGGGAGAGAGGAAGGGCAGGCGGAGGGCCAGACAGTGTCGTCGGCCCCCAGCTTCATTAAGAGGTGCAAACACAACTCCACAGTACTCAGGCCTAGGGCTCCATCAGTCAGATCCTGGCCTTAGCCTGGGCTTAACATGAGCTAAAGACTCCAGACATCACACACTCATTAAAGCCAGGCTCCTGGAGCAACTGTCACTGGCTAGCAGCTCTCTCCAGATTCCCATTGAGGGGAATCTTCACACATCCCCAGGTTGGCTGCCTCTGCTCCAACACCAGTCAACAGCTTGGATTAGTGAGGTGACTACAGTCAAAACATTTATTCACTCAACAAAGCCAGCCTGCCCTTTGCTGGCTAAATCCTTCCTCTGCTATCAGATGGTCATTTATTTCGATCATAGCGATAAGAGGCATGATCCTCACAATTTTCAGTTGGCTTAAACTACCCACTGACAACTCAATCTGTCAGTGTGTTCATGATGTGATGTACGTCCGAGCTGCATAGTGACTCTGCAAAGCCATCATAATGCCATCAAATATACACATCATAGCGCTGACACTTGGCTGGTGCTTTTTGTCCACCCGTTTTGTTATAAAGCCCCAGTTACAGTGTTCATTTGATGCTGCTCAGTCGACACAAATCTTACACTGGCTCAGGCAGAGCACAGAGAATCAGCATGAGGGTGGATTGATTTCTGGCTGGGTGCGGACAGTGAGCGAGGGACAGTGGGCCTCCAGACAGAAGCTTGGCTGGACTCTGTGAAGACTGGAGCCTTCTGTGAGGTTGCCTGCCCCACCACATGGAGTGCTCCAACAGTGACCCTGCGCAAACTGGCAACTGCCAACCGTCTGCTTCCGTCTGCTTGGCATATTTGGCCATTTAGTGGGCGCTTGTGAAGATCAAATGGGTTAAGATCGCCCCTCTTAGTGAGCGGGGAAAAAAGAACATCAAAAAGGTGTAAATTTCACTTCCCCACTTTTGATTAAGTCAAGCATGAAAAGAAATGTAATACTCTCAAGTGGCAAGGGTTTACACTATTGATGCTGTTACTTCTGCTTCAGGAGGCCCAATCAGCCGACAGGGAGCTGAGTAAACTCGCCCTGAGTTTTAGGGGAGGCCAGATGGAGGGCTTTTGCTGTGCCTGAAAAGACAGCTTAAGAGCTCGCCTCCTCAATCCCACTCAATACTGACTGTGTGAAATCCTGGCCCTGGCTAACCCCCCAACCCACCCGCCTTCTCCAAAGCTGGTGGCTACCACCATATGGGCTTGTTTAAAAACTCCCACAGGCTGGTACAAAGCACAACAACACAGTTTTCATATCAAGTACTCTCTCAAAGAGGCCCCCCCTCCGACTCCTTCCCTTCCGATTCCAAAGGCTGTCACGGGTTCTGCTCTGATTAATAGTTGGTGTTGGCCGTCTGTTTTGGCAGATCATTTTGTGCGATGATTAATATGAATTTGCCAGCTCAATCCAGATTTCATATGTTACAAAAGGAACTGCTGATTGACTGGATGTTTCACCTACAAAAAAAAAAAGAAAAAAGAAATCACACTGCCAAATACTGCAGAGACATTAGTGGGGTGACCCTTTGGAGTAACATTGCACCTCCTTGCTATGCTTTGTTGCGACAGCCTCACACAAAGCAAAAGTGAAGTAGAGCAGTGCCCCTGGTAGTATGTGGTGGACAGCGGAATGGAATGGCTTTTGTAAAGACTTAATAGAATCTTTAACCGTTCCAACAATCCACTCCCATGGAGTTGCATTAAGTAGATATTGTAAAGGGACAATGACCTAAATAGCTCAACATCAACCTCATTAGGCATGCAGGCAAGGCCTGGGCCATTTCATGGTGGAAGCTATTGTCAAGGCTCACCCCAGGTAAGCATTAAATTGCAAATGATACCCTGAAAGGCGGAGAGGAGAGGGCAGAGAGGGAGAGAGAGTGAATATAGCAAACACAGAGAAAATGGTTCTCAGGACAACAGAGAATGAAAAGGCGGTTGGAGGAGCTGCTCTGACCGTAAAAAATCCAATACATCACAGCTTTTGGGGAGCAAATTCCACTCGTCTCCTAAGTGTCTTATTTGTAAGCAATGCTGAGCACAGGCCTGTGCAGAAAGACAGAGAAAAAAAATAGAGAGGGAGCAAGAGAGAGAACCTAATGACAGACTGATAGCAATTACTTGTGCCCGTCAACGGCTCCTCTCCCTCCTAGCATTCCTGGGGAAAATTAGACGAGTGGGAAAAATAAGGCAGAAGCAAAGGATAAAGGGGTTGAAAAGAGTTTAGATTGAGTCTGAAGAAGTAGTCTCTGTAGTCTGTCTGCACTGTCACAAAACTTTCCAGTAAAGTCTATCTCTCAACAAATCAATAGCCGCATCCTCTGCGCCAAACAATCTTCACCTAATGACCCCTTGGATCAACATGTTAATAAAAGGGTCTCTGAAGAATAGTTCGCAACTGCAAAGTGCTCTTGTGAGTGACATTAAAAGATGCTGAGAAACGGGAGGTGTGCTCCCCGGCGGAACTGCTCTCTGTCACCCTTCCTGGTGAGAAATTGTGCCTTTGCATATTCCTTGTCACCGGTGGCATAAGTGAAAGGACCCCCGAGGACAGTGTTAGTCACTGCTTGCCTTGTGGAGTGGAGTAAATTAAAGCAGGGATTAGGGCAGGCGAAATTGTGGATGACAAGCAAGGCGGCTGCAGCCACATCAAGTGCTCTTTAGGCCCATATGTCTTCATGAAGCACCACAGTAGGGGCCACCAATGAGCCCACAGCACAGCAGTTTAGTTTATTCAAGCTGGAATGGACAAAAGCTCCTCATCTCTCAATCTACATTTCTGTTCCTCCTCACATATGTTTACTAGCACTGACTAAAATGATATGTCAGTGTGTGTATATGTCAGAGCAGAGGAATAACATGCCTGTTTCCCTGAAGTGTCCTCAGGCTTAGTAGACCTGGATGTCCAGAACCATGGCTCCTCTTGTATTTTCAGTTAAGAAGCAATCAATCAATTAGAACAAATTAAGCAAGGCAGAATTATACATTAAACATAAAAAATTAATTATAAATGAATGATCCGCTTAACATTCGCTCTTCAATAACAACAAAGTGGCTGTTTTCTCGTCTTTTCCTGGATGAGACTTTCACCTTAAGCTTTATTATCTACTCATTTTTATTCCATAGTCCTGTGAAATTGTCTCCTAAAACAAACAATAAACCAAAACAAATCTAACACATGAAGTTTAGAGGAAGCTAGGCAAATATTTTTGCACTAGTTAATCCTTATTCTCCACGGAGAAACAATCTCCGACCTTAATCTGCTTCCAGGAGCAGTGTGGAATATACCTACCTTTAGGCGGAAAAGAAAGTGTGTGTCTGTGTGTGTGTGCTTTAGATGTAGAATTACCATGCAATTACAATATAATGACACACATTAATCGTTTGAGCTTCTCCAGCACAACTGCGGGACCGTGTTGGATGCATTAATTAGCGAGCTCCTCATGTTGTGGCCCGGCAATTGTTAACATTTGAAAAAGGCTCTCCAGCCACTACACTCCCGCAGATAAATATCCTCTGGCTAGTAGATGAAAATATCAAAAACAACTGTGACGACGCGTATGAAAGAGAACGTGACGACACCAGCTGGGCGGGAGGCAATAGCAAGCGTGCTGGGAAATCCAGAGGCATTTAAAGTGTGTATGTGCATTCGGCTTGCATCAGATGTGTGTTGTTTGTGCACGCGTGTATTTAGTCGAAAAACCCCCAGCGCCACATTGTTCATTTGCACAGTGGGCCCTGTCAGCAACACAGACTGGAAAGGTGATGCTTTTCCACATAATAAACCAATCCAAAACAATGGACTAAAGGAGGTTTCAGAGATATAAAAACTGCACTTTTTGGATTGAGCTTTCTTAATACCCATAAATGCCCTTGTTCTCATCTCCCCTAAATGACTCTTATTGGATTATGTAAACCCTCCCTCTCATCTTGTATGCAGTTGCTGTGTTAATTCTATGAGTGAGCTCAGTGGGAAGCAGCCAGTGGGCGCTCTAATGAAAGTCACTCTGCTGTCCTACAGAGAGGTCAAGCTTTTACACCTGGCCATAACCACATGGGGCCACACTGCATGCGTGGCCTTGGAAATGACTGTCAGATAAGGAACTGCATAATTTAGATGCAGGGATCAGAGCAGCAGCAAAGCAAGAGGAAGGCGACACCAGTGAAAAGTCAGGTTGTGGATAAACTTGAAGCCATTTAAACATTGCTTCTCATATATTTATACTCTATCGGATCACCTTTAGTGAAGTCTGGGTCAAAAATAACAATGTTGCATTTAACCAGCTTAGAACTGAACATTAAGGGAAGTTAATTAAGGCAACTTGCTGGTGGTCATCCGTCAATCAAAACAATTATATATTTATTTCTTTTTTAATTTACATCACGCCTTGTCCGATACATTTTGCTATCCTTTTGCAGACCTTTAGAATCATTTTAAATGCAGATTGCTGCTAATATTCATGTGCATGTGTGTATTGCCATGATCACACCAGAGGATGGCAGAGTGGTTGATGAGACTTGGCTTCATGGAGCTTGGCTCCTGACTGTGGCTGCTTTGGATGCAGGGGAGGGCTTAAACAGTGAGCTTTGGGCCCCATTAAGCACTACAAAGCCTGCTTATTTTCTCAATTCCACACCTCCCTTTAAATCATCCCGCATTCTATGAATTGTAAGAAAGAAAAGCAGAGGGAAATAAATCCAACTCTGACTGGCATCTGGCATCACATTTCAAAGGTATCTCAAAACATACTCGGAGGATGTAAGTGACAGTTCTGACACTAATTCTAAGAACCTAATAAACAGGAGTGTATATATACACATAAGAAGAATCCCTCGGTTCTATTAAGATGATCAGGTCGGACAACCATGCCGGATCAATGGACAGGTATAATAACAATCACAGGATATTTTTTGGGGGGGATCTATTGAAGTGACACTGCTAAGGGCAAATGGGTCATTTACAATGTGTGTCACACAAAGAAATGTTCACCGGCTACATAGAAACCTTCCAACAGAGCAAAGATCTATAGGCTGCTTACGCATGTTTCCAGTAGCATGCATTTGTCCATCTGGCTGTCGTGCACAGGTCTCTGGCCCCCACAAGCAGTCTGTGCAGCTAGACTCCACGCATGGTCTGATCCTCTTGGCAGCCAATGATGCAGCACGCTAATGAAGAGGTAATGAGCCAGCGGATCCCTGCGATCTGCAAGGGGGCCACAGTGCAAAAGTTTACGTTCCCAGGACATGGAGGGAGAGCATGCCGAACAAGCTGCAGGATGAAAGCTGGGCCTGAGTCGGCCGCATAAATCTACAGCCACAGAGGGGATTACAGACACCTACTTCCAGCTTAGGCTGGAGTTTTTGAAGTTTGGGCATAGGAGGGGAGGGATCCCTTTGGCAGAGTCCTGTTTGATTCTGGTGGGAGTCCGTCTCTAATCCCCCCTTCCCGTTCTCACCTTCTGCCTGATCCACTGCAGCCTCTCATCCCCGTGGTCCAGGATCATTATCCACCTTGGCCAAGGGGGCTCCCCCTCATTAATTTCCCTAAGCAGATTACAGAGTGTGCGTTTGTTGTTGTTGTTTGAGCCATCTGATTTGCCTAAGCCCTTTGTTTTTTCATCTGGTTTACACTTTAATGCCCCCCGAATGAGTTTCAATGACAGGAAGGGGGGGG
>OMNW01001273.1:4492-17160 GCA_900303245.1 Selene dorsalis | reverse complement strand
GTGTGTGTGTGTAACAGGTGTTGCAGTCCTCAGCAGCACACCTGTTTGTGTGTGTGTGTGTGTGTGTGTGTGTGTGTGTGTGTGTGTGTGTGTGTGTGTTTGTAATTGTTGCTATTGTGCAGCCAGTGTGCAGTAAATACTTTACTTCTATTGGTTCTTAACTACTTTTCTTTTCTAATGAACTTGTTACGTAAGTTTCATAATCAAACTTAAATTAGGATGGAGGCATGTTTCTTAATTCACTTACTCAGTAATGAAACTCTTATTTACCTAATCTCAACTTTAAATCTTGTGTAATATTATATTTTAAATTATTAGTCAGTGAAGCGATAAGTCCACAAAGAGAGATGAGTTTAACAACTGCTTTGATTATTGATGATTGATCATTTTAGACATTTTAAAGCAAAAACATCCAGACAGGACAACAAATGATACTGAAATCAGGTCATATAGTTAATGTTTGGTTTTATTTAGCACATTTAGTTATTGATCTGTCTCAGATGTGTATATGTAAAGTTTATCTATCTTATACATGTCATTTGTACGTTGTATAGCAGCTAGTTCAGTCAAATCCTACTTCAATACAGCACCATGCTACTGCAGGATAACACACACCCTTCTCATGTGCTCATAACTCAGCAGTAAAAATGTCCTGGGGTGACACTTTACAGAGGCAGAAGACACACACAGTTCAAGCCTGTGAAAAGTCAAGACGACAATTAAATCTCCAAAACCACCTGCTCCCACCACATCCTCATCCAAAAGCAACAGGAGGCATCAGCTGCGCGCATCCCCCTCTGTCTGCACCTGAGAGGTTACTGCTTTTAATTTCAACACAAGCCTCACTGTGCTGGTTGAACTGGAGACCTTTGGTAAGCAAGAGAAATATAGACTTCCCCACAATTAAATTTTTAGAGTAGTGGCAGTACGCAGGTTGCAGACAGGCTCAATCAAACCAACGACAATTTTTATTCCTTTTTTATTTCACTCCATTTCCCAGCTGGCCACCTCTGGCCGCAAAATGCCAAAAGTACTGCTGTGCCCTCTGAGCATGGCACGCTTCACTGATGTTGGCACTCTTAATTTGAAGAAGAAGAAATAAAAACAGTGTGCACAGACTAAGAACAGTTTCATCACTGCACACTGAGAGTTTAATGATAAATATCACAGTATCAGTGACAGTGTTAGCAGGAAGTACTCTGTCTTTATTTCTCCTCTTCCTCTCACTGTCTCCTTTTCCATTCTGTCTCATTTTCTCTTTTCTTTTTTGAACTGTTTCTCTCTATTCTTGTCGGTGAGTCAGCCGAGCAGTCTGCTTGTGGTTTGTACCCCTCTGTCTCTGTTCTAAATAAAGTCGTCCACTCTGCTGTGAAGCCGCTAGACTGGGCTGTACCACTGAGGACATGGGAAAAGATGGCTGATGAGACCAAATGGACCAAATTTTGATTTCTCCTCCGTCTATAATCTGCTGTCGGTGTTGTACGGGTGGAGAGTCACAGCATCAGACACTTCTGGATGTCACCGGTGGACCGGTTTGACCTCATCCTCTTATTGCAGTTGTGTGAAAGATGGAATTGCAGCCACATATATTTTTGATTTCACTTTACACTCTGTTTAAATCTTCATTAATGCATGCCTTTGCAATTTGGCCATCACAAATGAGCTATAAATCGAAACACTGACATGTTCTCATAAGACAAAAGTGGGTACAATGATCTTTATCAACAAACAGTTTCCTATTTACATATCAGCATCAGCATGAGCACGTATCTTGACCTATATTTCTTTCAGTTGCAGTGCAACATTGACTGACTTACAGGTAGCATGCAATCATGACACTGCAGCAGAACATTTAAGAAAGAGCTCTTTGTTTTGCAGGACCTGCAGAGTCTGTGTTGGCTCGTCACCATGAACAACATCTTTCACATTTCATCCGTTGTTATATGAAAATATTGTTTAAAGCAGCTTCAGTGTTGGTAGAGGAGAAGAAAAGAAAAAGTGCCAGTATGAACAGATGAGTGGAGAGCACGGTTTTGTTTATTCAGGCGGTGCAACAGGCTGTATATGTGCAGTTTGACTTGATGTGGGGAAGTGCAATGAGCTATAGAGGATGCAGTGAGCACAGAGAGATATCAGCTCATGGCTTTTTAATAAAGTGTTTGCATTGATGCAGCACACACACAGTTCCTGCTCTGAGTGTTATCTGTCTCCTCCATGATGCTGTGTGAGCCTTACAGAGGAGATGGAGTCAGATAAAGTGAATTCACAAGTATTATCAGCAGGATCGATTGTTGCTTATTATTTTCCAGAGAAAGAATTAGTTTGGATTAGGAACCTCAGTCAGGACTCTGAGTCCCTGAAGTCATTGATGAACGTGCTTTGGCTACTGTTTAAACTGTACAGATGATTCAAGGTTAATCAGTGGCAACTGCGTCATGTGCATCGAACTGTTTGACCACAACATCCAGCATGGATTATGCACGGATAACATCATTTACCTCCTACCAGGATCTCTGCTCTACATGTAGTTCCCCTGCATCCTGGAGGAAATTGACGTTGGCCCTGCTGCAACAGATATTTTCATTATTTAAGAGATTTGTCATTTGGTTTAGAAACAGTGATATAATAGTGATAAACGACTATCGCAGCTCCTCAGAGACAGAGAAGGTGACGTCTTCAGAATCCATTGTTTTGTTCAGCCAACACATTTATTAGCACGCAATCTGATAAAACTGCAAATCCTCCCTCTGGAGAGTTTTGAAAGTTTGGATTTGTCTTCGAAATGAATAAAATAGAAAAACATCAGATTAGTCTGGATCTATTGATCCATCAGTGAATTCTCCTGATCATTCTCAACCTCTTTGCCAAGGAAGTTTAAAAAGTTTGAGGAGAAGTGTTACTCTGACACTTTTGGGACTGTGATGGTCGCGGCCCAGGAATGGGTTTTATGGAGCGTAAATCCATGCGGGGCCAGAACCCACTGTAACCATGGTAACCACCGTGCACATTTTAGCATTTTATTAACTCTGCACCACAGGGCCGGTTTTAAAACATGTTTGAGTACAAATGTAACACTAAATGATCAAAGATTGTGGGTGTGTGCATGTGTCACAGTACACGTCCACATTCAGGCTTCAGCTAATGATTAGTCCTCGTATTTTGTCAATAATCACTGGTGATGTCTGAAAAATCCCTGATCAACCATCTTGCATCCAAAAATAATCACATTACTCTTATATATTGCACAGAAAAGCAGCGAGTCCTCGTGTTGACAAAGCTGAAACCAGAAAAAGTTTTCCCTCTTTGCTCGAATCAATCGATGAATTGATCTGATCGCTGTAAATCATTACATATTGTTCAGATTTGGTCTTATCAATAGATGGACACAGATACATATGCACTCATGTAATAGTGACGACAGTGCAGGAAGGAAGTTTTTCACTGAGTCCGTCATGTTTTTCTCTACATGTGATATACTGATATCCCCGTTTGCTTCTGTTCTACTCTATGCTTTTCTATTCTATTCTAATCTATTCTATTCTATTCTCCGTTCAGACCCTGTACTCCAGCTTTAAAAAGACACACCCATCTAATTTGCATGGACGTTGCCGATTGGCTGCTGAGCTTTCAGAAGGAATGTGTGCAGGCATGCAGCGGTGCATGTGTGAGAGAGAAAGAGAGAGAGAGAGAGAAGGAAAAATACTTCTGCTGTTTTACTGAGAACTACAGTTCACGTCTGTTTCAACACACACACACACACACACACACACACTGACGGACGCAGTAACCATCTCCCTCCTCTCTCACTCTTAAATGTAGCTCATGTGAAGCCAAACACAGCTGCACATCACCACATGAAGCCAAACACAGGCGAGAACACTGACATTTTCTTATCTGTGGCACGCAGCATTATAAGATAATGACATGATACTTTCTGGTCTCATTTTACACAGCAAAAAATAAAACAATCTCAGATGTTATGTAACGGTTTAAAATTTTATTCAAAACCACTTAAAAACTTAACGCAGAGAGATTATTTCAACTGTACAGTGTATTTTATGCAAACAACTTTAGATTAACTGTGATCTTTTTGCATTTTTATATAAGATTATTGCATGTACAGTGTAGTGCTACGATAATGGAGGAAATAATAAAAAATAAAAAATAAAGAAAAGTGTGTCTTACATGACATTTAGTCTCTCGTCCTACTTACTTGATTTCACCAAACAGGAATCACACAATACCTAACCATTTGTTCTTAATTGCTTCGATCTGCAGAGAATAATAGTAGCTTGTGCTTTAATTTGGTTTCTTTGTCCCACTTGAATAGTAATATGAGAATCAGAAACCAGGGTTTAAGGACATCCAGAAGGAGTCGAGGTGATTAATTCCAAATGACAGCAGTCTGGAGGACTGAATTTGAAACTTGTAGAGAACATTTTCTTTTCAGTGTATCCCCCTTTGGCCCTTCCATGTTGTTCTTAAGAGTTTACGATGGTTTCCACTGAAATTTTCATGCCATAATGACACAAACTTTTTGGCCTGACTCTCAGTGGTCCAGTTCATCGCTCTGCTTTCCTTCATCTCTTCATCCCTCCCAGGCCTGCGAGCATGCGGTTCATGTGCTGTACGATTGCGAGGTTGCAGCAGGTGGCTCCTCTTACCAACAGACCACCGCAACAAACTGCAAATTTAAGCCGACGTTTTAGGCCTAAAAAACGCCAAAATGAATCATTTGGTCGTTCTCTGTTTCACCTGTGAAACACTGTGGCATCCAAATGACAGGAGAGGAGAGAGGTGTGTTGAGACTCAACACTGTTAATTACAGACACATCAGAGCCTCTCTCTGCATTTATAATTACTCCTTGTGTCTGTGTCTTCTCAGGCTCTTTCCCTGTGTGGTTTACTTCCCAGCCCCATCCCCTCCTAATAACACCCCAGCACTGAAATAAACTATAAAAAGTGTCAACTGCTTTCTAACACTCCCTAATGGGATTCTTTTCCCAGCAGAACGGGGAGTGTTTCAGGTAATGAAAGGTCCAGACCCCCGACTGCAGCTGTCTCAGCACCAGCCTCCTGACACTCAGCCACTCTGGGCTCATTAAGCTCTGTGTCCCCACAACATGTGTATTTCTCTGTTGTACACAGTACACAGAGCGTCTGGCAATTTAATAATTTCTCTTGACTGTGTGATGACAGCACATGTGTTGCTTTAACACACTCTCATTCATCCGTCCCCTTCCGTTTTCCCTCTTATCCCAATAACATCCCAACAATTTTAACTATCGGATTTCTCTTTTGGTTAATGATCTAAAAGAGGGGAGTAGGAGAAATGACAAATGCAGGCTGGTGCACATGTGTAGTGAAGAGAGGAGGAGGTTGTGAGGCAGATTAGCCTAACATGTCTGTGTGGGGTTAGAAAAAACAAACAGTGCCATGGACACATCCTGGTGCCAGGTGATGGATAAGGAAAAGATTAGCCACAAACAGGGCTGTTGTGGGAGTATGTGAGAGCTGTATCACTGACTCTAGGTGGTGGCTCCAACTCAATATTACCACTAGAAGTGCGAGAGTTAAATCCTATATAGTGAAATGTCTGTGCCGCTAGTGGAGCGCAACAAAAACACTACTACTGCTGGACTAATGCAGCTGCTGGAGCTAATTTTAGAAATGTTTCAACCATGGAGCTTTTTCTCCCCGCACCTCTCCCGTCATTAGAGTAATTTCAGCCACATTTCTCCATCTAGGAAACTTTTCACTGTTTATTTATAAGCAGCCCAGTTTAAATGTGACCTATATTCCCTAATGGAGCCAATGCAGTTAAAGAGCCAGTCACGGTTGTTTCCAGGTATATTGTCTGAATGTGTAGTGCAGCAGGAGGACAAGGCTCAATTACTCTTCCTGTGTGTGTGTGTGTGTGGGTGCATTTGTTTATGAATGAGTGAGTGTTTGTTTGTGCGTGATCAATGTGTGCAGGATCAGTGAGGGCACGCACACACCTTTATTTAGCAGAGGCTGTCAGTTTTCAGATGTTTTTAAAAGAGCATTTTCTTGCAAAAAACACACTCTTAAACATGCACTGCCATGTACTGGTGTTATTTCACCCCCCCTCTGTATTCCTACCTTCTGTGTGTGTGTTTGTGCTTCACTCCATGTGCTTTTATCAGACAGCTGCATGTGTCCCAGACTTACACCAGACGCACTTGACCTCCCAGAGCACGGTCACACATACACAGACACACACATGCTAGTGCATGTTTGTGAGGTGTTTAAAGACTATTGCAGAACACACCAGTGAGTCCCATACTCCTGAAGTACATATAGTCCTGGACCAACCTGAGTTCATCTCTATACCTCTCTTCTGCAGTGATGGACGCTATTACAAGCACTGTAGTTTCAATGTGCACATGTACAAGAAATCAATCCTTCATCCACATCCATTTACCTATCAAAATAAAAGCATACAAGCAGTAGCTCTCTTAAATGAGCACCAGTGTTAGGGAGGATCAGAGCTACCTGCTGTTTGATGAGAGCAATGAGATGAGATGATTAACCTTGATGGAAAACGCAGAACAATGCACAGATACAGTGGAATATGTTTCATGGAGCTGGGAGGAACTGCAGAGTCAGATGAGTTCATCACCACAAGTGACCCCTTCCACATTACACATGTGATCCATTGTTGATATTAAAAAAGAATTGAAGTTGGATCTGTATTTATTATCCCAGATCTATCTTCATTGTTGCTACTGGACTGATTTAATCTGCTGTGACACACTTGCAGAGCTGGAGCTAATTTTCAGGAATAAAACATGCAAATCAATTTTTGTATTTATCGTTAATCAAATCAAATCTATTACTGTCACTGTGTCTGTGTGAGGAGCCTTCACAGTTGACTTGTGTAGTAATAGGTTCCAACCAATCCATCTGTATGTGTGTGTGCTTTTATTCTGCTTTGTGCATGTTTGCTTAAGAGCAGGGTGACTCATATTGTGTGTGTGCATGTGTTTGTGTGCGTGTAAACCAGTGAAATCAGAGCACCATGTTGTCCCAGGCTTCCAGAACAACATCTCTCTGCAAAGTGACTCATTCATCCAGACTGAGGATGAATCCACTGATGCTGTTTCCCACTCACTGCCTCTCGAAGCCATCAGACTGTCGTGGTTGTCTTACACTTTCTGAACAAAACGACCAGTTGATTGTTGGAGAAAATGTGTGTCAGTAATAAAAATAAGTATGAGCGTGTGAGTGTGTAATTATATTTTTAAATGCAAACTGCTAGAATGCATATTAACATTAATATCAAATAACAGCTGATGGGAATATATCTATAAGCTTTAGCACCATGACACTTCAAGATAAACAACACTTAGATATTGTAAATTTACCTGCTATGTCCAATTTTTGCATATGTTTGAAAATCATTTTTTTTAACTGTATAAAATAACTATTTGTGTCTTCATGTGTTTCAGCCTTTCTCAGGTGACCAGATGGACGACTTCAGCAGTGAATTATTCAACAGTTTCTTCGACGACCATTTATTAGAGCGGCCCCTCCTGGCAGACAGACCCTCACTTTTACACATGGACATAGACAGCAGCCCAGGTCAGCCCCTCTTTTTTTTTTATCCAAAGAAACTGCCGTCACGAGGACATTTACGTGTTGTTCAACAGTTTTAGAAGCGGCAAATTGTACTGAGGGGCTCAGAGGTTGGATCACTGTAGTTGTTTCCTTCCTTCCTAATTTTTTCCATTATTAAAATCTTACAGCAGGTAAAAAAAAAAGTTGGTTGGTGGAACCCTTTCCACTGGCCAACCACTACATGAAGTGGCTCATTTTGAGATGTGTTCATGTCCAGCGTTTCTTCTGCTCCACTCATCGTCACATGTAGATGACCCTCTTGTTTCCTTGACTCACCTCCAAGAGTGCCGCAGCCAGTTGTTCTTAGCCAAAGTCTGGGTAGAAAAGACCCCAGTCCCATTATTTGGTTTAATCCGAAAGCCAACAATCTGCATACAGACCAACTGTATCAAGATGTCAACCACTGAAATCAAACTGCCTCAGCCTTCCCTTGAGTCAAATTCCTACATCTGAGAGCCAGTTTTTGTTGCCAGAGTCCGAAACTTCCAAAACTCCTGCCTATTAACCAGCAGGAAATACACTGGACCTCTATCCCTCACCTAGCAGGTGCTGGCTCTGTGAAGACGAGGCCCTAAGTTGTTAGTTCAGGCTCAGCTGACGAAGGCACTGGCTTGAAAAATAAACTCTGAGAGCGGTGTGAATAGGTGCTGGTATCTCTGCTCAGAGCTGATGTCAGTTCTCTCAGTCTGATGAAGCTGTCACTAGGTTGTAGCACTTGTTACGCTCATCGAGATCGCTGGAGGAGCCAAGACCTCCACGGTGAGACGGCTGTGATTGCTGGAAGCAGTAAAAACATTTTGACCGACGTGTTTTGGAAGACGTTAAATCAGAAAAGCCACAAGTCAATTTGATGTAAAAGTCACTCTCACCATGTTGGACCTTTTAATGTTTACATTTAAGTCATATTTATCCTTCAATTAAAGGTGTGTTATGTCAAGGTTCAGTATGCATAGAGAGCTTTTTAAGAGCACTGCAGTAAATGTATTACTGATTATCATCTCATATACATAACAGATCATCATTGTGTGTCTGTGCAGACATGAAATGTCTTATTACTGTATCACAAAGCTGCTGGGACCTTATATCTGAATAACAAACAGCGTATTGTATATATTCCATGTCTGATAAAAGCTTTTGAATCCCTCAGATATTCAAGCAGAGCACAGCTACTCTTTAAGTGAAGACTCTGCCCCCCAGAGCCCAGCCCTGTCAATCAAAATGGACCAAGAGTCTGGTAGGCCAATTCATATTTTCATATTTTCTTCTTAGCTATAACAGTTTATGCTTCTTGGAAAACCTGCTCCTGATGTTTAGTCTGGTTCTTTATCACCCTGGTTAACATCAGCCTGACCCTTTGTGTGCTGTCTGTCAAACTGTGCACAACTCTGATTGGACGCTGGATCTACCGTCTCTCATATGATATGGGTGATGATTGGTTTAATCTGTTGTCTGTTGTTGTCTGTGCATTAAGGGGCAGGGCAATATAAAAACACTGTGTGTTTCAAACCCTGCTCTAGTCTCTCTCTCTCTCTCTGTGACTCATCTTCCCCATCATCCCCTGCTGTCTTCTCCTCTTCCTCTGTCTGTACCTGACTGTCTCACTCTGTCTGTCTGTCTGTCTGTCTGTCTGCTGTCTTTTCTCCGTTTGTCCCGGGGATCCTGCTGCTCACAGCATGAGCCCAGTCTGAGCAGTTTTCCTCCAGCTAAGCCCTGCCCACCTAACACACACGCACAGCCTCTCTCTCTCTCTCACACACACACACACACACACGCGCTCGCACAACACTATGACAAGCATATGGTTTTAAGTCTGCAGCTTTAGCCGAAGCCAGCGGAAACTCTCTCTCTCTCTCTTTTTCTCTCTCTCTTTCTCTTTCTTCTGTCAGGTTATCTTTCACTCTCTCTCTCTCTCTGTATCTGACTCTTTCTTTTTTTTTTTTTTTCTTTTTTTTAATCTTTCTCTGTGTCCCTTAATCCAATTAAATCCCACTTTATTGGTTTGAAGATCAGATTATATGAATTGCCAAAACCTCACATTGGGCAGAAAGAGTCTAATTTTACATAAAAGAATAAAAAACATTAGCTCGTGCATGCTCTGCCAGTGCATGCATGTGTTCAGCTCAGCACTGTGAAGCGGAATATTTCTGCAGATAATAATTAGCTTCAGGAGAGAATTAAATCCAGGTTGTAAATCAATGTCAGATAGAGTTAGAGTCACTTCAATCATGCATCCTTTGGTTAGAAAATAAATTCCAAATGATGCCAAAGGAAGCAGAAAGTTATGTAAATGAAAATGACATATTACTTAATAAAACTAAACTGACTGACTTCAAGCTGACTTTTTTTCTTTTTAAAAAGGTGGTGGTTTTGTGTTTCCATCTGTAGTTGTGTAGTTAGGTCAAGCTCACATACGGAGGACACACACACACACACAAACACATATAATTTGCATTTGAATCTATTCCAGCCTATTTATCACTGAACTTTATCCAAAATGCATTTTATAACCTGCATCTGCTCCATAAATCCTCAGCATGAACTTTCTGGCACTGGTTTACATCTCTACCTTTCTGTATATCAGCTGCACAAATGGACCATTATATACCCCACGGCTCACAGAGTTTGGACTTTACAGAGTAATGCCTCTGTGTCTGAATTTAAAGCAAAGTACAAATAAATAATAGTAAATTTGATCTAATTGTTTGACTCATTCAGCAGATGGACTCAGTCTGGATGTTCTTCAGACAGTTCATCCCAACAAATTGTTAAATCTACAGCGGGTTTGTAAGTCATCATTGTTGTTTTAACTCTCAAGGCCTCGTTTACTTGTGTAGCTGCAGAAAAGCTGTACATTTTTTCTTAATCTCTGAAAGGGCTTTCTTCATGATGACTGTTTTTTCTTAGCTTTGTTTAATCTTGAAGGAATGTTTGGTGCCACAGCTGAGCTGTTAGCTGCCATTTTGGCATCTGAAGTATTTTGACTGAGACTGCTGCAGCTGTACTCTAATGAAAAATAATGAATCATTTAAATGATGGACTTTGACATATTGTTCTGTAGTTGCGTGGTGCTGCTTGTATGAAGACAATATGCAGCATATTAACACAGAAGTACATACTGAAAGTCCTTGATTCTTGAATAGCAGGATTTTGGCCAGATTCTCCAGTAAATTATGTAAATCCTTTGTCAGTTTTCAGCTCTAATCTCTAATAGAAGCCAAGAAGAAACTCTGCATGTAGATCCTGGTCCACGCTACACTGTGACTCCTTACAGACCTCTCAACATCATCGAGTGAGAGCACAGAGGAAGCTCAGCAGTTAGTTTATCATGATGAGAGATGTTAGTCCTGAATCTTTCTCTGTTTAAGGTTTTCTCCAAACAGAATTTATAAGGTCAATATCTGAATCAGATCTATGAACTGATCACAGATCAAATCTGGTGGATTTGACACTGCCAGATAAATCATATACTTCTTTTTACCACAGAGCTCAAATATCACCAGTGAAACAGTGTTTGAATGACAGGAGGAACCACAACAGTCTAAAGTCTCTTTTTGGCTGGAAAAAATAATAATGGTTTATTTTATTGATCATAATATTTTAATACTGCTATAACAGTCGATAGGACATGAAAATAAACTCAAACTATAGAACACGTGTTCTCCCACTGTGAGATGACTCATACTGTAGATCCCAATGATATTAAATGATGAGGAAACACAGTTACAGCTCCATAAGAGCATGTAATATTACAGATATTGATATTGTACTTTAGTGGTGCACACTGAAACAGGAGGCTCTTACTTTTAGTGATGGAAAATACGATATAAACTTAGTAAAACCTGCTGACTCTGTTGGTTTGTGTGCTTTATGCCACTCATTACATGCATTCATATACAAGATTATTGATTCACAGGAAGTTCGGCTGTCGTGTCTCAACTTTTTTTCTGGCCTATCTCAGTCTGTGGTCTCGTTGCCTCTTACGCAGTCAAAGGGAAGTTGTGTGTTTTACTGCTGCTCCTACTGCGCAGCTTCATCTATTGTTTTAATACTGTTTCTGTCCCACTGAGATCAAACACAGTTACCACCTCTCCTCTGTTAGCGCCCCGTGATGACCGCCAGGAGCCTCTGGTCATAAACCACCCCTCCTGTTTCTTACCTGTGTTTACAACATTTTACCCACAAAGGCAGACTTTCTTTCAGTTTTTCTGTTAATACAGCATTCAGAGACCCCGTGAGGGGATCAGATTTACTTTTATTACTTTCACAGCGTACTCCAATATCTTATTAGTTTCCTATATGTGGAATGAAACACGTTACATATTCAGTCCCTTTATTGTTTAGAAAGTGTCTTAAGGCTCAAAAATAATACGATCATGTACCTGAACAGGATTGGACCTGGCTTTTGTCACCCACGCCTTAAAGGGATAGTTCGGGTTTTTTGACTTGAAGTTGTATGACATTACCAATAGCAGTGTAGTGCATCAACAGTGACTTTCCCCCCGGTGCGTCCCGTGAGCGGAGTTTTGGCCAGGTCTCGGTGTTGAAGAAAGTAGTTCCGGCTAGTTGCTGGGGTCACAAAAATAAAGCGTTTTGCTTCTCCGGACAATATGCGTTCAAAAGAGTAATACATTTGCACCACAAAACCGTTGTCCACGAAAAAGTCAGACCTCACAATCGCTCGGCGCTATTTTCTCTCCGTTCGTATCACTGCGCGCTGCCGCCTGTCAACTGCTACGCACCTTTCCGTCAGCTGTTTCACAGTGTTTACTACTCGTATAGCGAAAGTAAACATGTCTGACTACGAGACAAGTGACGAAGACAGTCCTTTAAGCACAGATCCAAAGGGAAACCTTTATGAGCCTGGATATACAGATGCCGAAATTCGAGAGATGGAGTTAGAACGGGCGGAGAGAGAAAGGAGGGACAGAGAAGTGGTCCAAGCTGAAGTTGGACCCACAGCTGTACCTGTGAGAGACAGGGTGACCGACAAATGGTGGTGCACTTGTTCCAAGTGTCCAGTAATGCCG
>OMNW01001265.1:6340-18116 GCA_900303245.1 Selene dorsalis | reverse complement strand
GAGCCATGTAAGTGAAATGAAAACTGGGTTGAAACATGAAAACATCTAAACTGCTGTAACTGGTAACACTGGTCCTAAAACAAGCCATTAACCACCAGCCTATTTCTTCATGGGAGACATTTTGAGATGTCACTGCAGGAGAAGCACTAGTGTAAATAATATATTTTCATGGTGGCTGGCTGCATGCGCTCCAGGGCCCTATTGTACACGCTGACTCACTGTCACAACTTACTGTGACACATTGTTAATGTTATTACCAACACTTCTGCATTTCCTGTGACCACAGTCAAAATGTCTGCACTAAAAAGGTCTAGAAAAGTAAGAAAACACACACAATATTGTGGCCTAACGATTCATTGCACAATATTAAAAACCAACAGTAATATTTATGTAATGGATTTACAGGCTGAGTGTAGATAAACCAAAGCAGCGTCAGATACACATTTCTCTGCTGTGAAGTATTTATTTATTTTGCACCATACCATTTTCTGTCTTGATGGAGAAAGTTAATGTTCATTGTATTAAAGTGAATTCCTTTATTGTCACATTAGTGGAATTTTCTCTTGAATAATCTGTGTATGCCATGGTCCCTGGGTGCAGAGGAGGATGTAGAGAAGCCCAATCAGTAGCCTGGTCACTGGTAGTGCTTCACGTGAGACAGCTCCCTGGTTTTACGGCCTGGATAGCTCTTGGATTGATGGAGATTGGCATGAATAATTTAGACCTGCATTTTAGTGGAAGGAAATGGTGACTCATGGAAGTGGAAAAGCTGAAATACTAAGTGGTTTAGAGACTGCTGCTGCTGCCTCATTTTAAGCTCACTGTGACTCTGTATACATACAAATGTAAGCACACAGGCTGTACGCGAGAAAGAATATGACGTACAATACACTTTTCAATTGTGTATTTTACTATATGCATATTATGAGCTATAGAAAATGGCTCAGATAAAGCCAATGGCAGTTGATAAGCTTCCTGTTAGTCACTAGGTCTGGAACCATAGGGGAAAATACAGCACCAGTCCACATCCGCTATCTACCCTGTGTAACTATACAACATGCTGGAGGCACAGTGCATAGCAGAGCACTCTATAAATAGACCTCCCCTGCAGCTTTGGAGCCAAGAGTAGAGTTAGTATGTGCATTAGTGGGCTGGCATGCACCACGAATGACTACAACTTGACAGGGGGTAAGAAAAAGAAGTGATGAAAACAACCAGCCATGCACTCAGTACGTCACCAGTTGTGTCGCTACATCTTTCATTTCATCCTGCATAGACCAGTGATGAGGGAGATTCACAGAATTACACGTAGAACAGGTTTAATGTGCAGCTCAGCAGTATATTGATTGAGTCCTCAGCTCATATGGTTTGTTGATGTCATTTTTAAATTCTGCCCCCTGGTCAAGTTCGTGTGGATAATTATTATATAAACATGTCTTCCACACAGGACACACTCTTTTAGTCTTGAAAGTTTTCTACTTAAGTAAAATGAACTGACAATATTCAGGAACATTACATTACATAGACGCACTAATCCAAATCTGTCTCTCGGCTGTCTGATAAATGCTCAGGAATATTTAATGAAAGGAGATATAAGATTTATGTAACTCTTGTACCGGCATCATGGCAGTGATAAAAAACAGAGCTTGTGCACAGGGTCAAACTCGCTCTGGGAAACTACTCATCTGCACATGCTGTACATTCTTAACTGTAACCGTTACTTTTTCCCAAAGGCCATGTGTATGTATTTTAATGGTTTGTCCATGTAGAATTCACTCAGACACATCTAAGACCTTTGTATTAAAGAAAAATATACTGTATATCGTAGCCTTATCATCAGGCTGTGCAGCAGGTGTATTTGTTTTATATGCTACTAATATATTACTAAGTGAAGGTTCTAACTTGACATGAACTGCGATAAATATAAACACAATCACATTTAACATTTAGTACAATAATTACTTTGTCCATTGAAAACAGGAGGAAGACAACTTTGATAGGCAAACAATAATCAAAGCAAAATACAAAAGGGGCTGAGGCTGACACACTCACTCTCTATAGCATCATTTCATTATCAAATGAATTACCATTCGGCTTTAAGAGTTTAATCTTGTGACACCACCCGGGTCTATCAACTTGTGATATATTAATTACACCACTAATCAACATGATTACCCTGCAAACATTCCCATTTGGGGCCAATGGGCTTGCCCACATCAAGCCAACACAGGGGCC
This sequence comes from Selene dorsalis, assembly GCA_900303245.1. Taxonomy (NCBI): domain Eukaryota; kingdom Metazoa; phylum Chordata; class Actinopteri; order Carangiformes; family Carangidae; genus Selene; species Selene dorsalis. Next base: position 15,881 of record OMNW01001265.1, on the reverse strand, counting down.
ACAAAGGGGAAATGGCAGGTGGGCCTGTGTGGGGTCCACATAGGATTAGTATAGGCCTGTGGGTTTTGCCTTGCCCACAGTAAACTCATAAATCCCCACAGTGGGCCTTCACAGACATGTACGCTGGGCACAGCCTTGCTAGCAGCTCTATGAGCCTGAGGCCAGTTTGGCACAGTGAAGTTTTAAGCTAAATGCTAACATGAGAGACATGGCAGGTAATGTTTGCCATGTTTAGCATCTTGCTGGTGTTAAGTAACGTTTTTAGCAAAAACTATTTTACAGTTGAGTTTAGTTTTAATTTGGTTTGGTTAAAAAAAATTAAATATGTGAAATATGACCTGATGCTGGTTTCAATCAATCAATGTTTTAAAACCACAAATGCCAAACTCATAGTGGCGCTAAAAGGAAAGTCATGGGCCCAACAAGGTCAAAAGTGTGGCTAAAAGCATTAACCATGGATTAATCAGTAATAAATGATCATTATTTTATCCTTTACACACACACTGTTTAGCTCTAACTGACTGTAATATTCTCACTCCCCACTAGCATCCATGGTGCAATTGTTTTAAATGACCTTGCTCAGTCAAGAGTAAAGAGCAAGTCTCCATCAATTATGTATCTATGTGTGCATGAATAATTCACCACAGACATGCTGTATGAGGGAATTATGCAATTTTGGGAGTTGTTACACTTTTCAGTGCAGATGCACAGTAGAAACAGACACATTTCTTCTTTACATATGACACATATCTTAAATATCATCAACTGCTCTGTCCGTTTTACTTGACAGACTTGATGAAAACTCAGTTGTGAATATCTGAATATGACATGTATGTTAGATAATAATAATATGATATGACATCAGAATGAACCCCTGGTCCATGTTAATCTATCCTTGTTGGCCTTATGGGGGCGCTGTAACGTCAGGATACAATGTTAAAGCAGTGCTTTAGAGACCATTGTTGCAATATTAATGATGAATCCTGTCCATTTTGGCTCAGTGCAGGGATCTCACTCACTCATTTTACTTGCTCTCCTTTGCATGATTGACTGTCGAATGTATAATTTAGCCGAAGATACCGCGTCATTAAGAAGCTTAGCATTTCCCTTTAGTTATTATATCCATGTTTCCAGAGTCATTATGAATACAGCTGCTTCACTGACACATTAAAGCAGCTGAGATATCATTTCACCACCATGCAAACAAACAACCAAATTTGTATGAAAAATAAGAGACTCAAAATGTTGTTTGTTTTTTATTCTCTAAAGATGCAGATTAAATCAGTCTGTTTCCAGTCCAGTGAGACCACAGTGTGATCGCTAACAGGCGCTGTTCTGCACAATGAGAGGTGGCGTGCACGCTCTCCTGAGACCTTGGTTCCTTTATTTATAAGATCACTGTTCTTACAGTCCACTTGCTGTCGTCTTTAGTGTGTCTGTGGAGAGGCACCATGAAGGGGATTTGCTCAACAAAACAAGAAAGGTGTGTGTATGTGTGTGAGGGAGAGAAGGAAGGAAAAGTCTGAGTGGGGCTAAGCTGAGATTTCCTGCATTCAGATGAAGAGTGTAATTACAGCAGAAAGAGCAGGCATATGGCACTGGTGCAGATGTGTTTACACAGTGCACTCAGCTGGGGTTGGCTCATTATCAGAGACAGAGGAGAGGCAGGAGAGCAAGGGCAATCCCTTGTTCTTCTGTCTGTGGTGTGAGAACAAGCCTGCTTTAGTGACAGAGATAAGCTGCTTCCTCACCTCGAAACCTCCCAGCCACTTTGCAGAGATGACGTGAAAGAATGTGTGTGTGTGTGTGTGTGTGTGGAGGGGGTGTTTTTGTTGTTGTTTTGTTTTTCTTTCTACTTCTTCACCACACCACTGCCCACGTTTACAGGTATTGTGGTCTCAGAGGACTCAATGGCCGGTCTGATCAAAGGTGCCTCGATGGTGAGAAGCCCCTCAGGAGACAGGGCGGAGGTCACCTTCTCAATATTAGCTGTGGAGGGGAGACTGGAGGGAACAAAGCAACACAATTAATTTATAAGCGTCGGCAACCACTTTACAAAAGGTCCTCCTCCTGTGTTTATTAAAAAAAAGCATCACTGACACTACTTAAACAAAAAGTGATTGGAATATCAGTTCCCTCAATCACCATTTATGGGGGAAAATCAGAGAAGTTAATTTTGTCCCTCTCATTGTGTGCTGTGGCCCCTGGATGGCAGCAGAGCCCTACGCAGCTGAAAACACAGAGGAGGGATGGACATGAGGAGGTGGAGACTGCTGCTGCTGCTGCTGCTGCTGTTGTTTTTCAGAGCATGAAATTCAGCTATCAGCAGCAGCCAGCCCTCTACAAGCCAGACCAGCCCAGAGCTGAAGATACTCTCTGTAGCAAAGCCACGATAAAAGAATGACAGGAATCTGAACCTGGGCTGAGAAAGGCCACCACCAAACAGCCACAGCAAACTCGTTTCAGTAAGAATCTGTTTAGAAGTTGACATATTGTCAGCCATATCTTTTATTAATGTATTCAGAAGCAAAATTAATCTGGGTTAAACTGAAGTCTACAAGCTTATCTGGTTATAATTAATGAAGTTTTAAACACTGAGCCACTTACGTGTATTTCCTGGTGAAGTTTCTGGACACAAATCCGTGCTCATCCTTCCTCTCCTCATGTTTGCCTGAGGACACAGACAACATATTCTGTTGTAGCTAAATGTGGCACTAATCTGAACGACACGCTCTAATTTCAGAAGTTACAGATGAAGTGTTATACTTTATTTTCCCCTCCATTCTGCATGAAGACATCCTGCGTGTGATTGTACAAAAAAGAAAGAAAGAAAAAAGCACATTTAATGGAAAGAAAAGAGACGTTGCCGAGGGAGTGTGGAGCGGCTCTGAGTACCTGTTCCAGGCGGAGTTCACGTCGGCGTTGTCATCCATAATTTTACACCACTCACATTGAAAAGAGGTAGGCGTGTGAACCACTACAGCTCATACCTGTCATTATACTATCAACAGTCACTGAAAAAATGAGGTTTGATTGCAGTTTTTAACTGTCAGACTGAGGTGGATTCAGTATTGTGACAATCATGTTAAAGTGGTGTTTTTAATTTTGTTTTGTAATTAAAATCCTTATGTATGGCTCAATTCGAGTATCTCACAAAAAGCTACTGCACTCTTGTGCCAAGAACTATTCAAACTTATAAAGAATATAAAGCTAGGATCTGCTTCAGCTTGTCATAAAGGTGTAACTTTGCAGAGCCCTTTGTGGTGGTATTTTTATCTCGCACATCCCCCTCCTCCCCTGTGTAGCAATACCAGCCACAGAAGATCCCCACCAGTCTTAATCATGTATGTCCTGCCAGTGCCTCAGACACTCAGATGACTGGCTGTGATCCTGGCTCTACAGTAATGTGTTTGTTATGACAACGAGCTCATAGAGGATGCTTTCCTCTGGGACCTATCCTCTTTTCAACGTGGAGACACTGCCAGTGCGAGAACACGTGTCCGGTTGGGCCAAGTGGGCACTTCTTAAACATGAGGGGTAATTAGTTATGAGCGTGCATGACAGCAAATGAGCAGAGGGCTTTTGCATAAAGAGGTCGCACTCTGATGTTTCTAATATCATCTGGTGACATTAGAAATATGAGGTGGCAAATTCCACTTGGACTGGATCCTGAACTTTGTTTGTCATTGTTGTCCCTGTCCCTGTCCAATCTCTCACCAGTGGGAGATTGGACATAGCCAGGCTCTGGACCCTGTGTTTGGAAATGATCCAGCAGTCCTTTTAAAGTAGCAGACACTCACAGGGTGAGTCATGGCTAAATCCCCTGCTTCAGGAGTGTGAGTCTTTGTGGCTCGGCAGACAGAGAGGCAGAGACTGGCAGAGACAGAAGAGCTCAGGTTTGCTTTGGTCCTTCACGAGCATGAACGGGCAATGTAATCTGAGCAGTTGTAAAAAACTGACTCCCACATGTTGGGCTACGTGTTGTTTTGCATCTAGCAGGCATGCTTCCCAAAGCCCCCACCCCTCAGTGTGCTGGAGCTCAGTGCATTGTCTCAAGATATTATGTAACTCTACAGCAATGCATCTGCCTGACAAAAAGTTTTCCTTCCTTTTCATATTGTTCTATTGTGTCCTGGAAATTGTCTTCAACACAGGTTTTCACTCTATAAGTTTATAATACCACTGTGGCACTTTAATCAGCATGCAGGAGGTGACAATGCAACACAAACACACTAGTGACAAATGAAGGCTCACCAGTGATTTCCACCACGCCGTCCTTGGTTTTCACCACCAGCTCCTCAGGTGAGAAGTGATTGACATCCAGACACACCTTCCAGCTGTCTGGGGTCTGCTTGACCTCTGACATGCCACTGCTCATCTGGCGGGACAGGGCACGAGCCTGCTGGGCCATCATGTTGGGAGGGTACATCACTGGGGTGTGAGGCATCATGGCACTCATGTCTGGGGCCAGGATGGAGGGCCGCAGGTACCCTGGCCAGTGGGTGCTGGGGAATGTGGCAAAATCCTCGGGCAGGGCTGGCATGCCGAAGGACTGGTCGAAGATGCGGCTCTGGTGCCAGTCACGGAATGGGTCCCAGCTTGGGGTGCGGAGCAGGGTGAAAGGAATACGTCTCTCAGCCATGGCTGCTGTGTTGAGGCGGCGGAGGTTGTTGTTGTTGTTGTTGTGGTGGTGGTGATGGGGAGTTGCTGGCTGCAGATGCAGAGCCTTTTGGCCTCTCTGAAAATGTTTTCCTTACGTGCTGTCTGTGTCTCAGCTGAGAGTTTTTATCTCTGCTGCTCAAGCCACCTCCCTCAGCTCACGCCCCCAACATGCTTATGGAAACTACTAGAATATCTATTCGTGGACGACATAGCACTCGAATGGAATCCAACAGGAAGGCCCTCCCCCGTGACAGCTGCCCAGTGCACTGCTGAACCTGCCTCATGGTTTGTGTAACTCCCCCTCCCCTCTGTAGACATCCCAAAGACCTAGAAGAATCTGGGAGGCTGATGGGAAGTCAGCTCGGCCTGCTGAGCTCATACACACTCAGACTTACTCACTAAGTCTGAGTGTGTAAGATAAGACGATCCTGCTATTTCTAACATAGCTCTGTATAGATTATGATGTGACATACAGCACAGGCAATGTAAGGCTATCATCAGCCTCATTAAAAACACAGTTGAACACCAGTTTGTGAACACCATTGGTGTTTCTGAAAACACATAAAAACACCAATTAGGAGTTTAAAATCGAAAAAACTTCGAGTCAGGATACCTGTTTTGTCCCTGGTGAGACTGTCACAACTTTGTCTACACGTAGTCCACAGTATTGAACACATCAACACAAACCGTTCACAGCTGGATGTTATCTGATGGGTGTCGTGATGTTTTCAGGGACCCTCATGTTATTAACGTCACAAACAGGGATTTAATAAGCTGTGGTTTCTTGGCGCTACTGACAGCCTGTCAGGCTTTTATTGCTGCGGTGTCTGCCTCTATTGCAAGTCACTAATGTTCCCACCAGTATCACACTGGCACTGAGATACTGTATTAATAAAAAGGCTGTTTTAAAACCAAAAACCTCACTCCAATCGATAATTAACTTTCAGATGTCCATAATAGCAACTCTCACAGTCAGATGGGTAATTAAAGATATCCACAATCAATTTCCTATTATTGAAAATTGTATTTTAAGACATCTTCAAATCTGATTGTACCAGTCAGACCTAAATTTGAGACATCTAAAAGTCCTTAAAATATGTGAGTGGTCACTTTTACATTAAATATCAAGACTGGATATGTCTAATTCAATCATGCCTTTCATATCATGCCTAAGAAATTCTAAAGAAATTCAAGGACAAACGAACAAACAAAATCATTGACATCTATCAGTCGGGAAAGCGTTACAAAGGCATTTCTAAAGCACTGGGACTTCAGCGAACTACAGTGAGCCTTTATCCACAAATGGAGAAAGTTTGGCACAGTGGTGAAAACCTTTCCAGGGATGGCCGCCCTACTAAAACCCTCCAACAGTGCAGCAATGACTCATCCAGAAGGTCGAAAAAGAACCCAGAATAACTTCTAAAGAACTGACTCCTGACTTCTGGGAAAATATCCTGCGGACTGACAAGGCAAAAGCTGAAGTTTTTGGAAGGTGTGTGTCTCGTTCCATCTGGTTTAAAACAAATACAGCATAAAAAGAGCATCCTACCAACAGTTAATGGTGGTGGTGGTGTGATGGTCTGGGCTGCTTTGTAGCTTCAGGACCTTGACAACCAGGTGTAATTGATGGAACCAAGAAAATCCCGAAGGAGGATGTCTGGCTTAAAAGAAAAAAATGAAGGTTTTGAAGTGACCTAGACAAAGTCCAGACTTAAATCTGATTGAGATGCTGTGGTATGACCTTAAACAGGCCGTTCATGCTCGAACACCCTTCAATGTGGCTGAATTAAACAATTCTGCAAGAGTTTTCTAAAATTCCTCCACAGTGACGAGAAAGACTCATCGCCTGTTATCACAAATGCTTGATTGCAGTTATTAGATTTAGGAGGCAATTACTTTTTCACAAAGGGCGAGGCAGATTTGGAGCTTTTTTTCCTTTACATAAACGAAATCATCATTTAAAAACCGCATTATGTGTTTACTCTGGTTATCTAGAAAGGGGGCGAATACTTTCTCACAGCAGCATAAAATTAGACATAATATGTGTTGGTTTAGGAGTTAGGGTGGCTTGCTTTAGATGTTGATATTATTATGAATAAGTATACAAAAAACAAATCCTGACTTTTCTAAAGTAGTCAGAGAGAGCCCATTGACTTTCTCCTTTAAAAGTAGGTTGACCAAAAATTACATTTCCATCGAGCTCACACAAATAATTAAAATAACATCTGAGTGTAAATCACAGCTTTTGGCTACTCAGTTTTAGTAATGAGAAGTATGTGTCTTATTTCATGAAATTCTTTGAATAAATTCAATACAAAGAAATTCACAAAAGTTTAATTTCAACTGTCAGAACTTATTATCATGAATTAATCTGTATGAAATTAACTCAGTAGTGTTGGCTGGTTAAATTTCTGTTATATGTGGAAACTGCTGTAGATCACAAGAATTTCATATGGGCCCAACTTGACTTGTGATTTGTACATGTGACTTAGTTCCCTCTCTGCTTGGTGGAAGTGAGCTATCGTTAATGAAACCAGCTCCAGTGGTGCTTTGTCTTGCTGTGACACGTTAAAATGTCTGCTGTGAAAAAGTTTATTGGGCTTTCAGCTTTACAGACACACAAAGGTGTCATGCGCAGGTGTTACAAGGGAATGTCTGTCCTCCCTTTCCACGGGAAAAGAAAACTTTAAAAAGTAAAAATGAACATGAAAAAATGAGCGGGTGAAAGAGAGATTAAAGTGGAGCCTACTTTAATCATAAAAAAAAAAATATTTAGAGATTTGGAAATTCTTAAAAGATTTAGTTCATTTTTTTTCTAAATAAATACCATATAATCTCATCAGATGTACATTATCTCAGCAAAAGGATGTGGTGTTGGTATTTGGATTTTCCCTAAAACAGGAGTTACAGTTGTGCTGCTGTTTTCGTTTTCACGTACAGATCCCATCACTGCCCTCTGTAGACAACAGTCTGCACAGCGCCTACATGACAACAGAGGAAAAAAGGACACAAGTAAGATTATTTCTCCATTTGTTTCAGTTTATTGTCAGGTATAATAACTTGTACATTACAAAGAATGACATGTAGAACCAAAGGGGCAATGCTATACTTTGAGTAAATTAACAAGTTTGCAGAGTATTATAGTTGGGTTAATAGGTCACGCTGGGAATGCAAGACTGCAGTGTCAGTGACATGAGACTGGACGAATGGTAAGGAAGACTTAGGGTAATCCCTGATTGTTTCGCCAGTTTGTTTACTGTTCTACTAAAGCTGGACACAGACGAGGCGTCACAGATCTGCTGCTGTCTCTGCTATGCTGAAGTTACATGAATGGTCTTTCTGAAGCCTGTAACTAGAAACACAGTGCAACCCATCATACAAGGGGTTAGAGTAGGAGTTAGCTGGGAAGATTAAAGTAGAGATAATAATGGACCATCCTCCTCACTGAAGGAGATGTTTTGGTTCTGCTTAAGACCGGTCCCTCGCTTGTCAGTACAGGCAAAGCTGCAATGGCGTGCATTCAATTGAACCATTGCTATAGGCAGGGGGATACCATGATGGCAGTCGTGGGAGTAACTGTGGGTGAAGCCTCAGTTCCACTGGCTAAAATCAGAGCTTCTTAAACACACAGCAGCACGGCTACACACTGCTCGCTAACGTAAAACTTTGCCACGACAAGAATCTGACTGTGTGTAAGACATGGGAATACATCTGCAGCAATCTCATCTTCGAAGCATGAGTCAACTGCTTTACAGGTCATGATCATAAATAAATTAAATAATAAATAACCCCAATAAATAAACGTATAAATACAGTAGATCCATAAATAGCTGTGGTCAACACAAACGTGTGCATGGAGGCTTTTTGCAGACAGTTTTCCTGTACAGTACCATACAGTAGCCACAGACGCAGGCTACGGAGGATACACATGAACTATTACCTCACTGGTCATTGCAGAGGAGGTACACACACACACACATACACACACACACGCACGCACTCACACAGGCACTCACACAGGCACCCATAGACTCACTCACAGAATTAGCAGAATCAACATAATCATTTAAACGGGGAAAAAAGTAAAAGTACATAATTAATGTTTTCTCATCATCCCATTCACCTCTGTATACAGGCGTCTGACATACTGTACAGGTCAGAGGTCAGAGGGAGCACAGATGCAGCCCGGCATCTTTCACTATGACAATGACTCTCTCCTACGAGCAGCAAGTCTCTCCTGATGCATCATGCTAAACAAACAAACCTCCTCAAACTATATGGAATATACAGTGCATAGTTTACAAAGCCGGAACTTAAAGGAGTTTACATCTATACAGACAAACCTATACAATACAATTTTTATCATAAAAAAAGTTCCTGTTTTTTTTTTCTTCCTTTTCTTTTTTTTTGCTTCCTTTTTCATCCAGCGACTTTTCTTTCTGTTGATCTCTGTGCTTCAGTGAAATGGAAGTCTTTGGGGAGATGATAAGGGGAAAAAAGTCTCTGAAATGTACAGTAAGCAAATGATGTGTCCTCTTTTTGTCTTCCACTCAGCTCCTATTTCTAGGATGTCTATATATATATATATGTATGTATATACGTATATATTCATATAGTGTATAGTTTCTCATGAATTCATTTTTGGTTGTATTGTGGAAGAAAGGAAAGAAAGTGCTAACATACAGCAAGATTTGTTCTTTGGGCTCCACCAAATAATTTATGACATGTGGTAACCAATTTCCTCGAATATGTTGGATATGTGAAGACATGAACAGTGACACCCAAATTCAAATGTGCTCAACATACGTCTCTCCTCTTTGATCCAGGCTCTGTGTTAGAGAGGGTTAATGGTTGTAGGTCGAGGAGTTTGAGCCCCGAA
>OMNW01001263.1:11254-21347 GCA_900303245.1 Selene dorsalis | reverse complement strand
AGCCGTCTCAGGAACTGGGATGTGCACATGGTGGATAAATCAGCAAATTTCGAAAAAAAAAAAAAAAACTGCTGGGATTGTAACTTGTTATATACAGGTCTGACTTTCAGCAAGGTGTGGGCGATTACATTTCTCTCCCAGTGGCCTTGTTTTCTGCACCACAGAGTGTGAGGAAATAAAGGAGGAGAAAAACAGACTCTCTGTGCTTGTACTTAAAAAACTCAAATTAAGAAATAGAAGCATGTGATGTAAACATGTCTATTGTTTGAGGCTTTACTTGTTTAAATACACTGAAATAATTGTACAGTTTTTGTAGCTCTTGGCCCTGCAGCTCTATTTTCTTTGGGAAAACGGCTTCAATAAACATGTGTAATAGATACTGTTGTACTAAAACTTGTAATCAGCGTGTAATAACCCGGGCTCTTGACATCAAGTGCTCCCAGCAGATTAATAAGAAAAGGAAAAAGCAGCGAAAACTTTAAGAAGTTCTCACCGTCGGTACAAAGCGGGACTTTTTACGACTGTGTTTGTAATCACGGCGCAGACACTGACACATGCTAGATCAATCCATCACATGTCCTGCACAGACCCAACCTGGGGAAGGTGCAGATCCAGAAGATCCAGCGACACCTTGAGAAAAAAAAAAACCCCAAAAAACTGCCACAGCAGCCCGCCCACTCACCACCGCTGAGCGGCGTGCCTGTTTTCTACGTCAAGTTTCAATAGAGACGCGCTTCCTCTGCTTCGACCTCGTAACATGGTGCAATTGGTTTTTGATCGGGGCCAATGTCAACTGTGATAGCAAGGCTGCAAAAATATTTCTTCTTGATGGGCGATTGGGTTACGTTGGGTCGGTGCGGAGTGGGCTGTTGTTTCTATAAGCTGACTAAGCTCCTGTGGAGGATGCTGGGAGGGCTGAGCGGTTTTACAAGGTCGTCTTAAAAAAAAAAAAAAAAAACCTTATCTGAACCTGTAGATGCAATAAACTGCTCCTGACCCTTTGGCAATGGCAATGTCTTTCTGCCGCGATGTCCATAAAAGTAGTTCTAGGTTACAGTGATGAGAAATATAAGAGAACAAAGGGAGTGACCATATACTGTAGACTGGAAGGAGGAAATGTAGCAAACATACGGGTCAGTGAAGGGGTTTACATGTTCTGTAATGGAGAGCAGAGACCTAGAGCTTTCTTTCATCATACATCTTCCTCTGTTTCAAACACAAGAGTCCTAACTCGGGGCGAGCTGCAACTACAAGATCATTTTCATCGTTTATCCCATGTCGGGAAATATTGAAAAATGACCATCGTAATGTTTTAGAGCTCAAGATCACGTCTTCAAAGTTCCTGTTTGGTTTGACAATCAGCCCAAAATCTTTTCAGCTTAAGATCAATTATCTATGACAAACACATAAACCTGAAGCTGTCTTAAAAAATGACTAAATGTAATGCAGTTTGTTGGATCTCTTTGTGTGGAAACGTACTGGAAACATGAAAATTATCTTTGGCAACGTGTAGAGAAATCCTCAGAGAAGCTGAGAGGCAACAACAACATGAAGAAACAATGACCGAGGGTTTGGACGATGCACAAAATCCTCTGTGTCATGTTCGTAATGTCTGTAATCTATATCACAATAGCAATACACTGGAACTGTCCATGACAATTTGTTAACGGATACCAGACTGAAAACCTGCTCTAGCTGATCCAGGACAAGAAGCATTTGACAAATCAGTGTCAGGACACGTCACAGTGCTTCATCACACAGAGGCAAAATCATGTGAAAGCTCAACAATGACATAAAACAGACTCGTGTAAAAAACCACTTGTTTGAACAGATCTGCTCTGATGTGGTGCAGTTTTCATAAAGTCTGTAGCAGTCACCAAGAAATGAACACAATATGACAACATGAACTTATCTCACAGTGCAGTACTGCAATGACAGCTCCAGCAATATGTTGGTGAGTTTATCATTATATTTTAATCCAGACGGGACGTGAAGCAATGTGAAGTTTGTTTTACTGTAGCTGGAGCAGAAAATATACTTCCAATGCAAAGGTGGTATTTATCAGTTTACAGAAGCTATTTACTACTTTTCCTACAACGTCAGTGTCAAATGTATTTGTACAGCCCATTTAAAAACAACCACAGTGCTGTACAGGCCTGATCAGACGAAGGAACTAAAACAGAATTAAACAGGAACTATGCAAGTCCGGTCGCTTTTCCTCTGTGTGGCTAATCCCCCTCCCGGCCATGTGCGTTTTTTTTTTTTCAACAAAGCCAGCGAGAAAGCAATCAATGGAGCAATGGATAACGTTATACAACATATACGACGTTACGTTGTGTATATGTGTGTAGTCTTAACTGTCATAAACAAAAGACTACAAGTTATGGGGCGTGCTTGTGTCGCGGTGCACAGAGACGGTGGCCAAGTACTGCACTGATTCTGCAAGGTTGGTTTTCAGCCTATAGACGCAGGTGGAAGATGGAGATCCTCCATTCTCATTAACACTGATCACCTCTACTGGAAGGGTCAGAGAAGGCTCTACTTCCTGCAGAGGTTGGCATCATTTAACATCCGCACCAAGCTGTGCAAGCGTCCACTGTGTTCTGCTTTTAACTAGCTGAGAAGCACCTTCAGCAACAGACTACGCTCACTGAGCTGCTCAACAACAACATATGCAAAGTCGTTTGTCCCTTGAGCAATCAGACTGCATAATTCTTTGAGTGGGAGGGGAGGTGGGAGGAGACTAGGGGAGGAGAAGGAGGAGACAGGTGGTGTTGGGGTGAATAGAGAAGCAGAAGCACTGGAGCACTTCTGTCTTTTGGGGGGTGGTTTTAGGTTTTAGGTTTTAGGTGTTATGGTTGTAACAACACCTTACTCTGTTTTCCACACCCATTCACAATTGAGATGACCGGATTCAGTTAAAAGCCAAAGAGAAGAGGTGGCAAAGAATTAAATTGTTGGATATTATCAGCGGTCCTTATGTAATAAGTAGGAGGTTTGTTTCAGAGCCTGGGTGCGCCACCACAAAGACTCGGTGATGACCTTGTCACTTTGACTGGAGCTTGAATGCTTGAAAGGAGACATAAATTGGACGGCAATACAGAGAGTTACAGTAGTGATAAAAACATGAATAATGTTCTTGAAACCCTTAGGATCCAGATACGGTTCGACTTTGGCAAGGAGTGGTAACTTCTCCAGGACCAACTGGACTCTGCAGTGACTCGGTATCAGAAAATCATAAGACCCAACCAGGTAGACTGGGGCTAAGTGGTTAGCATGCTAACATCATTAGACAAAGAGAAGTGAGATGCAAAATAAGACAGATTTTACCAAGTAGAGACCTTAAACATTTCATCCAGACTGGTAAATAAACAGCTGCTAATGCTAACGTTAGCTATATAGCAAAAGCAAGACTTAGAAATAGCTCCTTTGAAGAGAGTTTGGAGAATCTGATCGGGAACACGGGGATCAGGATCTTGTGGAAAAAGTTTAGTTTAAAGGAAGAATAGGAAAATGTTTTTGGATCAGCTTGATTGATTAGCAGTGTTGTTCACGAGCCAAACATCAGTGGATCTTTGTTATTGTAGCAACTGTGTCCTATCAATGATCCCTCATACATCATGGTGCAGGTGGTGGTCTTGATGACATGTTGTCATTATCAGACTTATCGGCCAGCTGACCATATTAACACAGTGTAGTTCCTGCTCCACATTCACCTATTTGAAGTGGGAATTTAGCAGTTTCTGGCCAAGGAGATCCGATCACTTGTTTTGTGCTGACAGGATTTTCCACAGAACTCTCTGGTAAAAAGATAATACCTCTGAAAAAAAATATAAAATATGCTGTACCATCAAAAAAAAATGAACCTCTCAGCAAAATCTAAATATGATTAATGTCCACAGAAAAACTCTTTGATCACATGAACCGCAAATAATCCCTTTAAGGGGAACTATTTTCTTAAAATCCTGTTTCTGGAAGTGCACATGTTGCCCCACTGGCAAAGGATAGAAACATTTTTTCTAATGTGAGTCCTGTCTGCTGCAAACCTCACTGCTGCACACGAGTGTAATCAAGCTGCCCTTTGTTTTGTTTCCTTCTTTAAAAGCACTGACTTCAAATCTCTAGAGGGGCTTTCGTCACCACATGCACCAGGCGTTATTAGTCAGTGAAGAAGAGATGATGTGGCTAACCCCGACTTGCAGGTATAGATAGAGATCCAAGACTTATTGTCCTTCAGTCACTTCACCATCTGGTCTCTGACCTCTAGGGTGTTGGTTAAGTTCTTCTCAACCCCCGTCCCAGACAGGGAGGATAAAGGAGGAGCTGCTGTTAATGCTGCAAAGGTTCTGCAAGGTAAAACAACAACTCGGTGTTGACAAGGGAAAATCGCGCAGCTTCAAAACACTTTATGGCTTCAGGGATGAAGGGGGGAAAAAAAGGGCCGACTATTTTCACATTTATGGCCAAATGCCGTTTGGAAATCGCACAGAGGTGGCCCCGTCTAGGAGTCATGACACACATTCAACACATAATCAAGCATGAATGTTTTATATTCAAGTGAGAAAAGAAAATTGGAGTGAGGAGTTTTTTCTTATTTTCTATGACACATGTGATGAATAGTGTTTTGAGTCAAAGAAAAGAAAGAAAAGAAAGAGAAGTTGCAGGTGTTTTTATTTTGGGATGTGGTAATACACTAAAATATGTTTTATGGGAAACTACAGCAACAGATTGTACAGCTTATCAATCAAAGGAATAAGAGGGACAAATGCAGTTCAGCCGTCTAGCTTGTTGTAGTTTGATACTTACAACCCTCTCAGGAAATAACAAAAAAGCAAAGTGATCCGCATTTTAAGCAGCGACCGTCTGCTGGTCATAAAGTTGCAGGTGCATCAGCCAAGGCCGCGAGCCAGACAGTCTAACCTTTGCCGAGGGGGTTCACGGCAACAGATTGTTTCTGCATCATGTCGTTTGTGCAAAAACGGCGTCCAGTCATGTTTATCTCATTACAACAAATCACTGAACATGGGCACCAAAAAGCAGGCATGTGGATGGATTAATATTGGGATTCCTGCTTCGTTATTTGTGGCAGCGATTTATAACTTTTATGAAAACATAAGTTTTGCTTCAACGTCCCTTTGGCCGCACAAACATTCAGTTTATTCTCTGAAATGGTGATGTACTTTGGGAAACCATCCAGGTCTGGAGGAGAGTGGGGGTGGAGGAGGAGGAGTAGGGGGGCGGCCTCACCGTGACCCGTGGAGACGACTCCTCCGTTGGGAACTGAAGGCGCTTCACCCGTACCAACCGCCAGCTCCACTCCCATGAAAGAGCAGCTGATGCCACACAGGTTGAAAGAGGCCAAAAACGGCCCTCCCGCGAAGCAACTCGAAAATATTATGATTCGTTTCGCAAAAAGCTCTCACTCATTCTGACAGGCAACGAGGAAGCATTGTCTGCCCTCTACAAAGACCCGGGTAACCCCCGTGGAGAAACATGCTCCTACCAACGAGCTGATAAGTGATATGAACTGTGGAGTTTATGTTTGAGGTTTTTTGCTGCAGTTTGCACAGCTTCCCTTCACTGCTCTGGGCTGAATTTAAAGGGGTGAGGGGGGCAGCCCACTGACCCAGAGGAGTTGTTCAGTGCTTAAACAGAGGCAGCATTGTGATATTAGACCAAATAATCAGTCACTGTAAATGCTGTTGTGTTATACATGTTCATTTATGAATTTAGACAGAGAGATTTAAACTTCATGAGGACACACACTGAGCTGCATTCTGACAATTGGCTATTTATTGGACCTGTGCTTCCAGACTGTAAACAGGTTGTCAACAGTAATGCAGTGCTTTTACTCCAATTCAAGATAATCCACATGAAGCAGCACAGGTAGACAGATCGTATTGTTTTTGAATCAGATCGTGTTCGACAGAAGTCCATGTGAGAAGGAGCGAAACGATGGTTTGATTCCTGGTAATCGCAGCAAAGCGGATATGATCATAAATTATGTGTCTGGTTTCACTTGGTTCACACTAGTTTCACGCAACAAAAATCTAGCAAACCACCATCTCATCATAACTCAACAGAGGCAAATGGTGAACTCCTCCAGGCCTTCACTCCTTATTGCTGTGACGGAGGGAGGTGTCGACTTAAAAGCCTTTTATCTTCACGTGGTAAAGACTGATTGTTGGGGGCTGACATCACCCCCTCCCCACACAGGTGTAATCAATTTAGTTAAATGCTTCTGAAACAACGCTGATGGTCAAAGTGTTCCAGGTTCACCGAAATTACACAATCCATCATTCGTCGTCCTCTTCTCCATGTTTAAGGGTCGTTGTTGTTGGGTCAACATCACCGAACATCTCCCAGACCTTGTTAAACTACTGCACGGAGAAGCTGAATTAACTTTGAAGTGCTGATCTATGTGTTGCCATGGGGACGTCCAACAAGTCGTTCTACATCTGTGGGGTCTATATCAGATTGATATTGTGGCATTGAATCCTGTCGTCAGCTTGTCAAGTGAAGGACGGCTTTATGGCACCAGTGTGATGGATCACTTTGATGTTTCCAGATATTTGGTCATTTATATTAACAACTTATCAATTGGGTTTCCAGGAAATGTGCTGTTTTATGATATATATTCCTCTTTAAACTCACATACAGAGCTGCCGATGAAAGAACTTGAATCAAGTTGAAGTTTAAGAATATTATATCTGCATGCTACAGCTCAATAAAAGCAGCCTGGCATGGTTTTCTTGTAAAGCCTTCGGGTCAGCGCTCACTTCTGAGGCCTTTCTTTATGTATAGGTTACAGGTGTGTTTGCTGCCAATCTGCTTTTTGTGTTGTAACTGTATCTTTGCAGCAGGATGATGTCATTGATGTGTTACCACCCCTGCTCTCACTGGCACGCCGCAATCACTCATACCACCAAAGGCCAAGCTACACCGGAGCATATTTTAAAAATGGCAGCACGGGCAAAGATCGGCCAAAAGCGAGGGTATTACAACACGTACCTTCCATTCATCTTGTAGAACATTTGTAATCCCCCTAATACCCGCCAAGAAGCTCCATGGTATAGATGCCAAAAAGCCCTCATGAAGGTTCTCCAGTGTTTCTGGGCTGCTCTGGCGTCTAATACTTTGCTTAAGGTGCCAGAGGTAATTCACTGGGTACAAGCGTCTTTCAGCACAGGCTGCAGGCAAACAGATTGTTTCACAAGCGTGAAGGCAAGACACAGAAAATGTGAAGTGCTTAAAATGTCTTCAGTTCAAAAAGTCTGATAGTAATCACACTCCTCTTTCAGTCCATTAGCCATGACAAAGTCTTAAACAAAAAATGACACAAGTACATATAAACATTTTTGCACATTCGCCGAAATATTTACCCCTGTTAGTGCAAATGGAGGCGCTCCAGCCTTAAACAAAAGCCCAAATGTTCCTGTATGGCACAGCATTGCAAATTGACAAAATCTAATTTACCCAGCCTCCAGCAACTGCGCGGGGACTCACACGAAGCAGAGTGATAGCCAGTCATTGTTTTAAAGTGTGCCAGAGCAGCACCGGGTGACCTCCAACACTGCCACTTCTGACGAGACATCCCTGATAAATTGCGGCTCTTGGCGGGCAGAGTCGGGTTTCGGCCATTTTTCCTGCGTATCGTGTTTGCTGACTGTATAAATGTAGTAATTGAAATGTAAAGCAGGCTTCCCATGGTACAATATTTACACAAAAACTCCTCACATATGGTACGGATTGCTGGACAGCTGCTATCAATCGCAGGAGCCAAGCACGAGAAACACTTTGAAAATGAATTTTAAATTAAGAGGGAGGGATGTACAGTCTGACAGATTTTTTAGCGTAATTCCTGGATGTACAGAGTTACTGTATATTTTTGAGTGGGGTGGCATTTCAGAGCTCTGCCCTCCACACACAGGGAGGAAATGAATAGAAATTCTTGATTTTAGAACAGTTACAGTAGTTCATCGGTTTGAGCCAATCATTTTTCTCTAAGCTGTAACTAAATCAGTGTTTTTCAAACCTTTGTGTTTGTTTAATTCTGTTTGTAACATTATACTGGACAGCTGAGAGTTAAACAAGTGACTTCTTCACAAATATTATATTAAAATAAAACTATACAATGCCTCTAACAACTTTTAAATGAAAATATTAATGTCTAAAGGTGTGATATATCAGACAGGAAACGCCACAAATGTATTAAGTTATTTGTTTCAGATGACATCTAGTATCTTGATGTGTCCTGCGATGTTGTCCCTGCATCCTACATATTATATTTCTATAAAATGAAGTAATATTTAGGAGGAGTATAGGATGATATTAGAAGGTTAAGGTTGGAGAAACATCATGGTGTCGTTAGAAAAAGTAAACTTGACATGCGCTGTGCTTGAAGTCACTGACGTTTTCAATATTTAACCAACACCATGACCAGATTTAGTTTTCTTTGATGTAAAGCTATGCCCCTATATGCTATTTCAGCTCTGGGCCGAACCTCTCCTTTGTTGCTGCTGTATTTGTTCCAGGAAAATATGTTAAACTTGAGATATTTCAGACTTGGAAATGGCCTGAAGACCAGAAATACATCTGAGCAAGCTTCTCTCCTGACTCATACCGTGCTTGCGGGCCACCGCCAAATCAGTGCTACTCATCTGGGCGCTGACCACACTCCTCTGACACTTAGCGTTTCCATTAGACGGGGGTCTGACTGTATGACTTCGTGGCTGCGGCATCTCTGCAGGGTATCCAGGACCTCAATAACCGTCTGTACATGTTTGCCATTTTTTCCCTTTTCTTTCTTCTTTCTTTTCTCCTTGATGTGTTCGATTCTGCAGCTGCATTCAGATCTGAGTCATGGTAGGATTCATCTTTACAGTGCTGTGGAAATACTCAGATGATCAGCAACACATGACTGGGAATTAATCACTTGAAACCTGTGGGGGGGGGCTTCTTGCCAGCTCATCTCAAAAACTGCGGTGCTCCACGTGTCGTGCCACGTTACCGTGTGTAGTCTGGGAAGTAGCATTATTCAAATTATGCAAATTAGCTCATTAGGGGGTTTTGTGCAGATTCATCAGGGATTGGATCACCTCCTTGAGGCTGTTGGTTTCATTTCATCTAAAACTTTCTCCTTCTGCATGACTCATCACCTCTGATAGAGCTATGATGCAAGAGGTGCACACACAGTTGATCAGTGGTAGTGCAATATGGACATCAGACGTGTTTACTCCATAGATTAAGTCTGAATACCAAGACTTGAATTGTCTTGGTCCTCTGTGAGCACCTCTGTCTCTGATGTAGATCACTGTGTGGCTATAAAAGGCAAAAAATGTTTTACACAAACACTCAAGGGGAATCAGCAGAACTGTTGATCAATTATTGGCCAGACTGAAATCACCTGCAGACCACAGTCATGTCTAGCATTTTGACAGCAGATAAATAAAAAGTAGTATTTAGGTGTCAGTGTGGATCTAGCCAGGAAAGGACTGAGTGAAGGAGACAAGTGGAAAATGACTGGAAAATAAGTGGTGTCTGTCAGAAAGTAACAAAATCAGAAGTCTGCTCCACAAAATATTAGTTTTTCTGATCTTTTTTTGTTTTTCCTCCAAATCCTGTACATTAAAAACCCTCCCTGCTGGTAGCTGTTGCTTCATATTAAGGTTTGTAAGTGAAAAAGGTTGGAGACCACCTCTTTACTAATCATTCAATAATAATTTGGCTAGACAGTCGGTTTGACAAGATGTCACGCTGTCTCACCCAAAAGTCTCACCCAAAGTTTTAACCTTGTTTGTATTATACATGAAAAAAAGCACTACTTAGCAATAACACTAAACCATCTAAGTTAATTGTATGCACGCTAACATTTAATAAGTAGTAGCATTAGATTGATGAATGGGTGGATATAAGTTCATTGTAGATATGTCAGTATTGGTGTTTCTGTTGTTCTAGACAGCACAAATTTTCTGTTTCTTAAGCGCAGCCTGGGCACTACATGAGATGGGTTGGATTAATAAGACTAGAAAAGCACTATATAGATGCAGTACCGTTTCCCACCTGGGCCTGCACTAACAGGTTAGCATGCTAA
>OMNW01001262.1:6812-18019 GCA_900303245.1 Selene dorsalis | reverse complement strand
ACCTTAATAGCTGGCTCAGTGTTAAGTATCTTGTCTTGGTGGCTCAGTGTAATATCAGCAATTAAGTTAATTGGACAATAATAGGGACAGTAAGGCACTCAGTGTTTGTTCACAATCTATTATTAATCCATATTTTAATCATCTTGTTAGAATTTTGAACCAATTACAGCACTTGTCACAACATTAGCTGGCCAGTTTACTCTCAAAATGGCTTCACCCATTAGCTGGGATTTTGAGTGCCTTTTCTTATCTAGAAAACAATGAATCTTTCTCATAGAAATCCATATCAATCAAGGCACAATTGCTGTTTTGATGCCAGACTGGGTCGAGGAAACTACTGGTGTAGTTTTGTGGAGGAGGAGGAGGAGGAGGAGGAGATGGGGTGGGGGGGGATGCCTGTGAGACACACTTATTGTCCGTCAGCTGGTTAGCTATGTCTCAGTCTGAGCATTTATCCTGGGCCATAATAGCGGGGCGCTGAGTTGCTAGTGGCGGCCATTGTTTAATGATCTCCTTCGGCTTTGGGAGTAAACTACTGCGGTAATCAGAAGGGTAAACTCAGCTATATTTCAATTTGGAGAGCCGCTCTTCCGTTCAGAGAGGCCGCTCTGAGACGATAAATAATAGGACTATTTAGCCTATCCCACAGGCTGCCTCTCTGACACCTACCCAAACACACACACACACGCACACACACACATATATAAGACAGCCTATAACAATTCATGTCTCTTCCATAAATCAGCCCCACTAAAAGCTGGTGATTAGCGACATCATTTAGCCCCTAAAACCCAAACAGCGACAACTGTTTCCTTCCCTGTTTTAGAGAGAAGATGGAGAGATGCACAGATGGTAAATTGGCTGCAGGGGAATGAACTGTAGCTGGATGACTGGACTTGGGAATGTAGAGTTAATTCAATGCAGTTTTCAGCTCAGGAGCTGAGATTATTTGGGCTATTTATTGTGGCCAGTGACGGTTCTGACCTTACATATTATAACATGGTCACTGGGGAGATGATAGCATCCTTTATGAAGCGTTTTGTTGTATTTAAGGTCAACAACATTTTCAAGGCGACCCTCTCTGTAAAGACAGTAACTGAATAACGACACTCGACTCAAATACTTCCACATTAGACTGGGTTTGCAGTCAGTTTTGCAATCTAATTCCACTTGAATAAATCTATGTAATGTCAATGGCATGATCTTTTTTTTTTTCTTTTTCAAACCAGAGAGCAAAGACAGTTTTTCCATCTTTCAGGGTTGAAACCACAGCAAACAACAGAGCTCAACATATCAAAACGATGCAGATGTAATACTGTGCAAACATCTTTCAGGGGTAATTTTTAACTTTTCCACATATTTATTGTCTTTGTCGTCCATTTATCAAGGAACAAATTGATAATATTCAATTGCATAGCCAAGTTTGCTCACTCTTTAAAGTGTCTAACAGACCCACAGGTGACAAACGAGCAGCTGACATGAATTGAGTTTGTGTTACACACTCTACTGTCCCTTCCCTATCCTCACCCTCGTATCATTTCTGGTGCCTGCTGTGCATTTATATTTATGCTTTTACCACGATATGTGGAAAATTGCATTGTAATATTCCTCTACTTATTTTCCTATCAGGAGCTCAGTAAGCCTATATGATGATTTTTATTATTTTATTTTTTTTATGATCTATGCATCAACAGTGGAAGCAATTTTCAAATTACAGTGGGCCACCAGTGCAATGTAAAACACTGATAGTGTTTATTTGCTTGGGAGAGTGTCGTGTTGAGAAGCAGAAGACTCACCTCAATAGTAGAAGCTCACACTCAGAATAAAATAAAAAGCTGTTGATAGCGCACCACTGTACTTTATGAAGGTAATGTACTTTGTTGAGAGTAGAGACTATGGAATATTGATACTCTGCCCTGCTGCAGAGAAAAAGGAGTATTTACCTTTACTCTCTTTTTGCTCCTTGTAAGGTCTGTAAATGAGAATGTTGTAATGAAACATTTTACTTAAAATATTGTTATCGTATTTTCATTGAAATCTCAAAATATAATTCAAATCAAAGTTCCTCATAGATTTGCGACAACATTAAGTTCTTTACGATAAACCACTCTACACAGAGCTTGTTTGAAGTATTGTATTTTTTTTTTTAATCCTTTTGATTTACAAGCACCAATAAAATCAAACACATTAAGCTACCTAACCCAACAATTTCCTCATCTACCGTGCTGCAATACTGTTCTGCTGGTCTCAGTGGAGAAGGATCAGACGTGTGTCTGATGATGGCTTCCTAAAGAGCTTCAATTAATGGCCTGTCACTTATCATTAGACATGCTGAAAGGCGGGACGCCGGGGAGCACGATGCAAACAAAGGCCCGTTTTAGAACGTCAATTCTAAAAGCATCCATTGACTCTCTATTCTAGCGGCCGGCCTCTGAGGCCCTTGTCCCTGCTGGCCCTGAGCCCTGCTGTCTCTCATGGGGGATTAGGGGGGGATCTGCAGAAATTAGCCGTTTGGATGACAAGCAGAGGCCAAAGGACGAGCGGGTGTTAATGTCCCCTTTTACAGGAACAAAAGCAGTGGGGATTTTAAATAACACGTCTCCACTGCCGCCTGCGGCCACTCCAGCCACAGTGTGTGTGTGGTAGGTTACTCTGCGGTGTTAATTGATTGAAGTCGTGCGCCGGCAGGAGGAATTGGTGTGTCTGATAGCCTACATCTTCTTGCATCTGTGGCTCAGAATTACAGCGAATTTTCTAAAAAGGGGGAATTTAAGACATAAAGGCTGAAGTGTTTACTTCAATTGTGGGTAAAAATGGAGCCACCAAACTGTGTAATATTTTAATTTACATGGCTGGTGCCAATTTAAAACTAATGCTGCCCCCAGTGAGTATTTCCCCTCAACAATTTCTCAAAAACCAAGAATTAGATTTTTTTTTTAATGTTTCTATTAGGGGCTAACAGTGCAAGATGTCAACATTCAACTAGAAGTCATACAATTCCTAATGCAGCCCAACTATCTCAGGTCTGGCATTGCAAGGTTGTTTACTCTTCATTACAGTTTCAGACAGAGGCAGGGAGATCCTCAAAGAGAACAACCACAACAACATCCTCTTGACTGGGGCTCTGCAGTGCTGCTTTTGTCCATTACGCTTGGCCTCCTCATTGACAGCCAATAAATCATTCATTTAGAGGCAAAGCAGGGAGAGAATCAAACAGCCATTTCAGAGCCTGAGGCCTTTCACTGTAGTGGCTGCTGCAGGCCACAGATCTAATGTAGAGTGGCGAGGCTGCAGGCGGGTGGAAGGGCTCTTAAGAGACAGGAGCGCATTGTTTGGAGAGACGGGAAACGCTGCTCTCATTAGACCTGGAGCTGAAAACCAACCTGAAAGGCCTGCTTCAATTTACCTGCCCTGTGCTTGGAATAAATCACCCCTGTGTGTGTGTCTGTCTGTGTGTCTGTGTGTCATGCACACATACAAACACATGCAGAACTGCTAACAACTGCTCGCACACTTGGCAGACGCTTACAAAGAGCTTTATACATGCCTTTCAGAGCACACCTCTTTAGGTTCAGAGTTGTTTTAGCACAGCGCTTGTTAAGGTAAAACCTTTTACCTCTCTGCCTCCAATGGTCCTTTTATTAAGGTGCTTTCTCATTCAAATCTAAATCACAATTAAGCCTGTCCCACCCCCACACCCCCTTCTCTGTGCTCCTGTAGATTTGAGTACGTCTTTGTACAAAGTGACTCGCTGCTGCAGTAAGTGGCTTCTGTATGAAAACAAAACTAGTGAGAGGAGCATTGGGCTTCTGCTTCTTGGACTGATAAGTGTAAGCGTACAAAAGATATACCTGTTATTATTTCCATGGAATATTGCCAGAAATGTTGGGGATCATTTCAAACTCAGATTTCGCCTTTGGCTTGTTGCCATGCTGAATTTCACAAGAGCCAAAAACTCACTCAGCGCAGCCAAAGTAAAGAGAATCTAATACTTTACACCAGGTAGTCAGGCACAGCAGGTAACACTCTGTGACAAATCCCAACACACACTGAGACAAACAAAGAAAAGAAAAGGGAATACATTTCACAGTCTCTGACATAAAGAGCAGAAAAAGAGGTTGACAGAGCATGGGAGCTGCCTGGTGGAGGAGGAAGAAGAAGG
Source organism: Selene dorsalis (assembly GCA_900303245.1). Taxonomy (NCBI): domain Eukaryota; kingdom Metazoa; phylum Chordata; class Actinopteri; order Carangiformes; family Carangidae; genus Selene; species Selene dorsalis. Next base: position 13,857 of record OMNW01001262.1, on the reverse strand, counting down.
ATGGAGAGAAGGTAAGTGGAAGGACAGAGGGATGAAAGGGCAGAGAGGAGACATGCTGGAAAAGTGGGAGTGGAGAGCAGCAAACCCCTGCAGAAATGTGGTGGCAGAGATGTCAGTCTATTTAAATACTGATGAGGCCCTCTGTCTGTCCTCGTCTCTGCTAATGACATGCTCGTCAAAGCCAAACAAAAGGACCTGCAGCCTGCCACTACACACACACACACCAGGGTACATCTGTGTTTATGTGTGCCTGTGTGTGTGTTTGTGTGTGTGTGTGTGTGTCAGGGGGATTCTCACACTCGCTGTTCAGGGTGTAAGGTACCAATGAGAGGTGATAAATCTCTCCTTCCTTGTCAGGGAGAGCTGGCAACGCATCCTCAGACACACAACTGCCACAACACAAACAAAGCAACAAAATCTCCACTTGGGTATCCTTCACTTTACTCTTTCCCCATTCCTCTTTTCCCCCTCTTCTCTCACTCTCCCATCCATTCATTCTTTTTTTTTTTTTGGCCTGCTGTGTCTCCACCAGCATTCAAAATTAAGGTGTCACACTAGAGCAGATGGATTACACACGCGCGCACATACGCGCAACCACACGTACAACTCAGAAATGAGGTGAGATGGAAACAGACTCTTATTGAAAACCTGCTTGAAAAACTGTGTGGCGTCCATAAGCACGGCACTCGCTTTCCAACACTGTATCGATTCCTTCATGTTATTTGTTTCGAAGCGAATATAGTACGTACATGTTTTGGACTAATGGCAAAGTCTTTGATCTGTCAGACTGCTGACAGGAAACAGCAGGTGATAGAGCAACATCATGAAAGGAATGGCCCGCTATAAAACAGCCAATAAGCACCGCGAAAATGGTTGCCTCACAAAACACTCAAGTCTGTTTGATACATGAACGCAGAGTCATGTCAGACAATAAAGTGCCCCTGCGACAGACACTCAAATGGACTGGGGGAATTATATTTGTTTGGGATTCACTGTGTGGCGACATTCCCAATTGTTATTGCAGCTGGAAACAAAACTTTTGCTCTAAATTGGCTTTAAAAAGACATCATAAAACTGTCCTTCCATCTTTCATCGCCTCTGCCCGTCTTCTTTTCTCGTCTCCTCTTTGTGACTTTAGCGCTAAAGCAGAGGAGAGGGTGTCAGCGAGTGTTCGGTTTGATTCAGTGCTATCTAACCTTGCTTTATGAAAGCATTAAATTGATGGTTCCAGACCAGCCCAGAGAAAATGCACATAAAACTGAGACTAACTGAGAGATAATAGTCCTCGTAAACTGGTCTAAGAGCTCTATAACTCACAACGTCCTCAACTTGTTTCATCTTACACAGCAAGAGCTGTCGCATCCAAAATACTGATGGCCCAGTGGCACAAACTGTGATGTAGATGAAAAACAAAGAGAGAACCCACTCTACCAAATCATTTATAAAGATGCAACATTATTTGAAACCCGTTATAACTCCCTAATTTACTGATTGGACTATCAAAGCATAAACCAACACTATACAACTAGATCTGCATCTATATCAGCCATATTTAAAATGACTGTCGATTAGAGGAACACAAAAATGTCGATTTTAAAAGTTTACGTTTAACAGGATCTCTGGACATCCTGGAAAATACACTTATTTGCTTTCTGATGGAGAGTCAGATGAGAAGATCAATACCAGCCTTGTCTCAGTAAATGCGAGGCTGGAGCCAGTTAGCTTAGTATAGCACACGACTGGGAACATGGGAGAACAGCTATAGCCAAGAAATAGTCTTGACCCTTTGGAACAGCAAACTATCAAATGTACATTTTGTTTTCTGTAAGCAAACAAGATGTGACATACTAAGTACTGAGGTTTGGAGGTGCTGAGAGGTGGATTACTCTACCTTTGCATACAACAAGCCAGGATCTTTCCCACAGTTTTCAGTCTTTGAGCTACGCTTACCTCACTCCTAAAATGCTCAATTCAATCTTTAAATTAAAACTTAAAGGGACAGTTCAACATTTTGGCAAATTCGTCTATTGCCATAATCCCTATAGTCATAGAAGTAGGTTCATTACCTTTAATTATCGGTGTATGTTGTTTTGAGATCCATGGGGCAGAGACGCGAGCTGTGGTAAAGGTCCCCTGTCCCCTGCACCCTCATCAAACTCATCAGATACACAATCCAACAACTCCAAAACGCCCTCGTGTGACCTGCACATTCACCACCCTATGAAATAATGATGAGTTTTGAGGGACGGGGGACCTTGTACCGTTCACATCCATTGTGTTCACTGAGCAGCTCACGTCTCTGCCATCTCTGATCTCAAAACAACATGCACCGATAATTAAAGGTAACAAACCTACCCATATGACTATAGGGATAGGCGAATTTGCCAAAATGTTTAACTATCCCTTTAAGAAAGTGGTTATTTATCTGATATGTTGGAGAATTTTGATCATCATCAGTTCTGTTGAATTATATCATCTACAAATATTATATAAATATAATGGGTCTTGGTGTTATGGTATGATTTTTCATCAGTCTTCGTTGTTGATTAACCTGATCACCTGAAAAATGTGTGTGAATGTGTGTGTAGTAGTACCAGCTGCTGTCAGCTAGATGAGTGATGAGCCATGTGAGGGCAGCGTTAAATGTGTGTGTGTATATCTGTGTGTGTGTGTGTGTGTGTGGTGGGAGAGAGAGAAGATAAAGACATTTTCCCTCCAACACTCAGCTCCATCAGGGTCTGCTCAGCTCCCATAAACCAACTCTGCCTCCAGATGCTGGGCGTCCTGTGTCTTAAATCTATCCATTCCCTCCATCCTCTGCCTCATCCTGCTTTTCCAGCACAAATCACACACAGAGGGCAAGATAAAACAAATATCAAAATCAAAAATTTACAAAGTCCCCCAAAGCAGGACAGTGGCTACTCTTGTATATGCAGATCACAAGCATGGTGCGCAGCAAGCGCATGAGATCTGTGAGTCCACTTCACGTCTTTGCAGGTTGCACGGGGTGGTAATGGATGGCCGGTGGGTGCCCGCTGACGTGTTATTCTTTTATAAAACATTGCCTCTGCGTACCGGAGCGCAGGGGAGAGCGTGTCACGCTTGTGATGAATGACCAGAGGGTAACATCTTCACTCCTGACCCCTAAACACGGGCAAGCATGCTCACACATAGGTACAGACATGCAAACACAAACACACACTGAACTGCATGGAATCAAGCATGCACTCATGCACATTCAAGTTAGTAAACAGATTATTTTTCTTTTTGTAAGAGGCAAAAGCAGACAAAAACATCTGATGCAGTGAACCCATTCAGCAGATGGTGATCCAGATGCAGGTTGGTGACCTCTCAGTGTGCTTCGCTTCTGAGTGTGCGGTGAATACAAAAAGAGGCTCAATCTTTGTATTCTTTTCAAAGCTTTTGCTCACATCAGTTTGATTGCTTTATTTTTTTTTCCTTTATTGGAGCGCAGATCAGTCATTAAAAAGACTCTTCCTTACTTCCTCTCATTTATCACGTAGCCTGACTAATAGGCCTGCCGTCATCAAAGGTATCCTCAGCTATGTCTCCAAACAAAGCATGAAAGACCAACATCAAAAGAAGCTCCTATTAACACTGACAGAACCAGAGCTGCTGGACAATGCTGTGGAGCTGGAGAGGTGAGTAATAAGCAGTGACCTTCTACTTTTAAATGCACACCAGCTACAATATAATAAGCAGCGAAGAATGCTTATACATCAGAGGACCGAGCCCAATGCAGGTACAGCTCATAGAAGTGTAGGAGCAGAAGGAGAAATAAAAAAAGAGAGACAGAGAAAGAGATGGGAAGAGAAGGAGATATGATAGGGAGGAAAGCGAGACACAGGGGATGAGGAGGGGGAGACAATAAGACAAGGAGACAGAGACAGAGTGGGTGAAGCTGGCGGCGGAGGTTTGGTGAGGCGGGTAGGGAAGGGGAACAGGCAGCCAGTCTATTATCAGGGGTCTATAGAGAAGCATTTAGGGACAAATAGGACACCACCCCCCTGTCACCCCAAACCATTCAGGCCCTGTCAGCCCAGCCCATTCAGCCAAACCCCAGGGGGAAGTGGCAGAGGGGGGACAGAGAGGAGGAAGCAGGATCAGGATGGTAAGAGTGTGTGGATGGTAAGAGTGTGTGTGTGGCGGTGTGTGTGTGTGTGTGTGTGTGTGAAGGAGGGGACAGAAGATGGAGTACCCCAGTACCACCCTCCCATGATGTTTCAGATGCTGTATCCTAGCAACGGCACTCAGGGTGTGACCCAAAGTCATATGGCTCCATTCAGTTTTGCACATCTTGAAAACACACACACACACAAACACACACACGCACACGAGGCCCCACAGTGTTTACCAGAAGCCAAAACAGGCTCTCATGTACAATAATTAGCACAGATCATGCCCCCCGCCCCTCCCGAACCCACTGCCCCCAACCTGGCCATACCAGCAACCCCACAGGGAGCAAACTTAATTACCATCAACAGACAAAGGGGAGTTTATCTTTACACACTTCAGATGATCCACTTTGCACACACTGACACACACATACACACACACACCATCCTATACGAAAACTCTCCATTTCAGAGAGCTGTCAATCACATGCTAATTAAAGCAGCGTATTGATGGCATTCTACTCTCCCCGAATTTTTATATGGAATTAGTATTTAATGAATTGTATGCAGATTAATTACAACATAATGATATTTAATTGTTTCCAACTAATTGTTGTGGCACTCTTTGTTTTGCAGTCGCTGTGAACTTTGTTTAGTTTTAGTTCAGAAAGAAACAGTTGGCTGGAGAACACTTCACTGAGCACCGTTTAGAGTTGAAACGTTTCATGAGAAGAGCCTTTTAATCACAATCATGTTTTTTTCTTCTCTTCTGTGGAAAATTAGCACATAATGTTTCCAGATAAGTGATGTTAAAGACAGAGAGGGGAAAAAAATGTAATAAACCTAATTTAGACTCACTTTTGAAATCATCGTGTTTGTGGTTCATCCCTGCTGTCACCTCTCAAAGACACACACACACACACACACAAACACACACACACACACAGGGTCTGTGTCTGGTAATCCCTCTCTCAGAGGGGGTAAATGTCTTGTTCTGGCTAATAGATTTATATACTCCATCTATTATTTATCCAAGGATTACCTCTGTTGCCTGAAGCTATAGTGATGTACAATGTTTATGATGACCTTGGGCCAAACACAACCACACATTCACACTTGCACCACATTCAATTTGGCTTGGAATTGGTGAGTGATAATAAACAGACGTGCAATAATTGTCCCAAAGTCACTTTGTTCTTTTTCAACCCTGAGGAACCTTGCGAGCCAATTCTGAGGCCTATTGAATAAGATTGTCTACCGAGTCTTTATGACTACTCATTAAAATGCGCTTTTATCATTTGTTATAATATAGTACACTCCTCTCCAAATGACATCATTAAACATAATTCAATCTTTACCTCTTCTTCATGTGTGCTGGTTTTCCTGATTTATCCCCACTTTTATTTCATTTTCTCTCCAGGTCCACGGCAGCTGCAAACTGCTGCACTGCCCCTCTGTGGATGATTATGGAGCTGCAGGGCTGCCAACAGAAAACTGCAAAAGAAAAAAAAAAAGAGAAAGGCAAAGATCACTAAGGAAAACCAAACTGTCCACTCAACTCAAATTGATTTACAGTGTTCCTGAAATAGAGAAATGGAAGTTGGCACACATGTTGTCAACCAGCGACATTAGGCACTTGCATGCAGTAAAACACACTCACAAAACACATTGCTCTCTCTCTCTCTATATATATATATATATATTTATACACTACATAAACACACAGATACACACACGCATGGGGCAATTTAGCAAATGTCATCAGGTCTGCAGAAAGAGAGGGAAATCGGCCTGCCTCCCATCTTTGTATTGGGAACACAGGTGAGATTGATGAGTAGCGTCTGTTTATGATATTGGTTATTCAAGATGAAAGATGAGGGTTTGTAGAGGGGTTCCTCCCATTCACTGTCATTGATTTACACACACAAACACACAAACACACACACACACGGACAAATGAGAACATACCCACAGTGAGTGTCCTTGCTTTGTCAATAGTCAAGGTTATTTCATATGCAGTGGAATATTTAGCTAATATACTGAAATTAAACACAACAAATAAATATTACATTTGGTCCTGATGCCGGAACAAAGAGCGACTGTTTAAGGGACAAACTCTCACCAGAGAAGCAACTAAAGTACTGAGTGGATGTCTTATCAGTGAGGACAGAACATAAACTGGTTTAAAAGCTATAAAAAGACGGCAGGGGAATTTGTGAAGAGCAGTCAGCGCAGAAAGGGAAGCACTCAAGCTGCAGGCCTTCTTGTTCTGGTGAAACCTCCTTTGCATGAACATCCGCAGAGAGACAAGTGCTGTGGTAAGTGAATGTGTTGCCTGTGTTTGTGTCAAAAGCCTTTTTTTCTTCCTCGGCCAATTAGAGTGACTAAGGCATAAAAGGTGACTAATTTTGACAAGCTCCTGTAAATGGCATGATGGATGCTGACGTTTTAGGTGAGGAGCACGGTGGGGGGAGAGGGTCGAGGGGTGAGGTGTGCGCCTCGTGGTTACCCGGCAAGGCCTCCTTCATTAAAGCTTCTTCCAGAGAAACACATACAAACACACACAGTGAGAGAGAGAGAGAGAAAGAGAGAGAGAGAGAGAAAGAGAGAGGCACACAAACACTCCCTATTCAGGATGAATTAAAAACCCACAACACACTACTTTTCACAAGAGAGCATTCATTATGGAGCCCTAATGTAATGGCATAAAGCACAGGAGCAACAGCCTATCAAGTGCAGCGATTTGGCTTTTTTCACTTGTGCTGTTTCGTTGCTATAGGGTAATTTGTAGCACTCAGCAGGGCAGGGTAAAGTGAATCAAGATTAATTTACATGCAGGCGAACACTTAGGCAAGGCAGAGCGGTAAGCAAATGCACCGTCTCCGTGGCTGAGCGGGAAGAAGGCAGCA
>OMNW01001260.1:6419-23417 GCA_900303245.1 Selene dorsalis | reverse complement strand
AAACAGGCCAGTCATGTCCAAACAGAGGTATTTCATTGGTCTCCTGCCATCTGGGAGACATGTTGTGTCACATTTTTGGTAAACAGACACAGATTCGAGAGAGGGAGGGTAAGGAGGGTGGGGGTTGGTCAACAGTTTATTAAGGTATTGTTTAAAAAATGTCAACGATATGGTTTTAATCAAAAGTTATGCTGAGTGGCAGAATCACTGTTCCTTCTATGCAGTAGTGGTTTCAGTGGCCCGTGAAGGCCAGGTGGAGAAATGCAGAGAAAAGAGTGAACAAGAGAAGGTAGAAGGGCAAACAGACAATAACCCAGAGGACATCTCAGAAGACACAGCACATCTGAGATGAGGCATTTGGGAGGAAATGAGGCGCGAGACACCAGCAGAGCTACTTGGTTTGGCTGGTCTGTTGCTCAGACAGCTGTAGTTTCATCACCAGGGATCCAGGAGCTGCTGCTTTACATGTGAGCTAATAATGCTGTTTAGGTTCAGATGAGTCCCCCTGAGTTAGTGCACACGTCAGAGTCAGGCAGGCCTCGCCTGCTTGTTCGTTAAGAAATCCACAAAAAGAAGCAATAAGGAATTTTTAAAAAAAACAAAAACAAATCAATTCAGCAATTTCATAATCAAGCTTACAGTGAGCTTTGGAGAGAGAGAGCCCGGTGTAGTTTTACAAGTCTGTGATTGGGGAGGGATCGAGTCATTGTTAGTGTGGAGGGTGAGAAAAAGTTCAGACGAAAATACGGCGGCTCCCACAAAGCGATGCAGCCGACCTCTGAGTCCTGCTCATTTCCTGAAAACTCTAGAGAAGTATGCATTCTGTGTGTGGTGAACGTAATGTGCGCTAATGTAGTGCCCAACCAGAGACTGGGTTGTGTTTTATTTGAGCATGCCCACTTTTTTATACTGTAATCTGACATGATTCTCAAGTGGTTGTTGGTGCAGATCTGCCCAGCAGGTGAGTGGTTGGGGATCTGGTCAGGTGCTGGTGTTGCAGAATGCGCTGACAGCGCGTCAGTCACACAGACAGGTAGGTAGACAGGCAGGTGGGCTGTTACAGGAGTTGGGCGCTGAGACTAGATCAAGGGAGCAGTGTCCATCAAGCCTTTGTTGGGGTCCAGGCTGGCAAAGAAGCGGACGTCCCGGTCCTTGTCGGACTGCAAGGCCATCACTGTCTCTTCCAGCTCATCAGAGTAGGCACAGCCCGGCTCCTTGAAGTACGCTGAAAACCACATACAGGACTCTATTAGTCTCAAAAAAAGCTACAGGGTGTGTGTAACAGGAAAATAACTTGTTACTAGTAACTGTTCAGAAGAAATTGTATAATTCAGTAGAGTTTGATGAGAAACATTCTCATGTGTGTGTTTAGTCAGGTGCTAGAGCCAGGAGGTGATTAACTTAGCATTAAAACTAGCAGCACAGGAACAGCAGCTACCAACACCTTATTATTGGCATTATCTAGGGAAATGTAAAATCAACAAGTTGGAAGTTTATGAGGGAAAATTAGGTTGTGTAATTTTCTCAGTTGCTGAGTTCATTTAAATTTACCTTTCTCCATGACACTCTGTCGTAGCGCCTTGGCAACCAGTACGCGGACATTGGCCACGGGGTCTGAGGAGAGGCTGAGCAGGCTGGGCAGGAGGTGCTGGCTGAACTGGTCCATGGGCATACAGTCCTCCTCGACTATGGCCTAAAATGTAAGAAAACATCAAGAGAGAGTTACTTAAACAGGGTGGAGCGATTTTCACACATGCTAGAAAAGTTGTCACTGTCGAATCTGTCATCAGAGTTGTCTGACGATGTCATTACATAAGAAGGGCCAGGGATTTGTTTGTATCAGTTTAGGAATATTGTAGAACAACATAAAGCAGCATTTCCAATAATTTAACCAAATTTTGTCTTTACTCACTGCATGTCTTGTAAGGAAGTCAAAGAAAAATGGCAATAAAGTAAATATTATAAAATATGAATACAAAAATAAATCATATAAATGATATAAATATTATATATAAAAATATAAATGATGATTTCATTTCTATTTACCAACAGCACCATACTGGCGTCCAGGAACAGGCAGGGAGGGAGAGTCCAATGATTTCATCATTTCATGCAAAGTAATGAGAGATGAACACAACATACCTGGCAGATGAAGGCAAAGGCCTGCCTCCCCACCCACTTGGGACAGTGGCAGAACCTCACAGTGAGCTCGTTGATGAAGTTCAGGCCCAGATCATCAGCACCACATGCATACAGCTTCTGGAGGATCTCTACAACCTGAAACCACAGGAGGTAACACCACACTTCAAATATAGATTTCTTAGACTAACTCTAGTGAACGCTACAGTGAAAACTTCACCCTGTCATTTAAGTTGTTTAAAAGAACACTTCTACATTACAGAAAATATATTTTGGCAGACTAAAGCATCTCGCACAAGCAGCTACTCTTCCTCACCAGATGTTCCTACATCAGCAGAAACTTAAAAATCATACCATCCGCTGTAAACTTACCAGTTTGTATGAGATCCACCTGACCTCTGAGACTTTGTCAGAGCACAGTGTGAGTGCTATCTGTCTGAGGTAGTCATACACATCGTAATGGCTGTACAACTCTATGATCAAGATCAGCTGCCTGGAAGGAGATAGAGGGAGGGAGAAGTTAACATAGTTACAAAATTACAAATGACCAAAATAAAAAAAAACAAACACACAATTTAAAACAGTCGGTAATCAGTCAGGGCTTTCCCACAACTAGCAAGCTGTTGGAGGAGAGTGGGTGAGTTCTGTCCCACTCAAAGGTGCTTGATGCCTCGTATTATGTGCTGGGACCTTATTTGTACTGTTGATGAAGTATGGTGCTGTTCTGACCATTATTTGTGGCTATGAGTGGCTTTTTTGATCACGGTGGTCTCTTGGCTACAAAGACAGCAGTATGTTGCTCTCTGGCTGTCTGTGCTGAAGTCGTGCAACTAGAGGAGTTTGAGGTCGGCAAACTTGATCTCTCCAGGGCGTGCGTTAGACCATGGGTTAAACTTACACTGGAATATCCCTTTAAAACTAGATTCATAACTAAATGAAAGGGAGGACCACACTTTGAGATAAGCGTTTTTTTTCAAGTCCGTAAATGTTTTAATGTTAAAATGCACATTATTCCCCAACTCCCTCTCAACAGGAGGAGGAAAAGGAGACGTACTCTGCCAGCTCGTATCTGAATCTCCAGTTGCGACTGTTGTCCGTCACCATGAACTCCTGCAGCTGGTACAGATACTCTCTCCTCTTGTCTGCGTGCAGCAGCTGTAGCAAAGAAATACACATAAAGCAGCTTTGTTATTTAATACCTGGCGTTTCCTTCTAACCAACTGTGATTTTCCTTATCAGATCATAATATGGCTGTCATTGCAGCCGAGTCCTTTTTGCCATCGAAATAACAACAAACGTACTAATCTTACAGCCAAAACTGTTATCACACTTGGAAAAGTGGTAAATGAAGCTCACCTTGAGGAAGTCATACAGGTGTTTGAGGACACCGATGCGAACCTCGTCCAGGTCTTTGAGGAAACCATTGAAGATGGGGACCAGATCAGCTGCTGTCAGCTGGTCACCCAGGATAACTGCCAGCTCGTGGATGGAGAAAGCCAGCGTACGCCGCACCTTCCACTACGAGGCGAGAGGTGGGAGGGAGGGAAACACAGAAGGATTTTAACGTCAGCCATGAACAAGCAGGTGTTAAAGAAACAGATGTTATTTTTCTGAATAATGAAAAATGATATCCTTTAGTATCCATAATTATTGAGGTAAAATAATAAACAGTCATCAAGTAATATTCTTGAGAAACACGTCATTCATCTGAACCCGTCAGACACTGGCGATGGTCCACTGACATGTTGCCCTGCCAACAGTGACAATCAGTGCTGATAATGAACTGGTGTGGCCAAGTTACGTCACGCGGTCACGTTGTGCTATTTGAGGTGAAGCAACACCTTGTACTTCCTGTATTTCCTTCTCTTGCTCATATTTTCAAGTAATGTTGGCCACAACAGCGCCACTTCACACTTAAAGGAGAAGTTACATTTTTTTGCAACCTGGTCCTTATTTCTAGCATAAAATATGTTCATTTACTCACCCACTCCAAGTTACACCAAAATTGTATGGGTGAGTAAATGAACGTATTTTATGCTAGAAATAAGGTCCAGTTTGCAAAAAAACAGATTTTCTCCTTTAACTCCAAGTAGAAAAAAACTCACTTCTGTCATGAGAGAAATTGTTAGTACTTGAGACCAACCCATCAAAATATGACAAAATTAGAGATAGAGAAACAATGGCTCTGACGTACAAGGAAATGACTCGACACTTCAGGGTTTTCCCTGGGTTGTTCTTCAGACCAAGGTAGCAAAGAGGGGTGTGGGGGGGTTGCCCTCCATCTCTATTAAATATTAAAAGAGGCTCCCAAATGCTTGGTATTGCCCCCCTCAATTAAATATGAAAGGAGGCTGAAAATCACGTGCTTCCGTCTTCTTTCAAACGGGGCAGTAGGAGAGACACAGCCCGAGGGAGAACCGGGATCTGACATAACCCTGGCGGGAGAATCAGGTCTGTGGAGCCATGCGCCGCAGACATGCACGAAAAAAAAAACCCAGCATGTCGCACCGCTTTGGGGTTGTGAGCCCGCATGACACCGTCTACATTGAAAGTAATGCACGCAAAAGACGCTACATCTGAACGGCTCCCATGTTCACACGCTTTAAACAAGGCGTCAGCCAATCACCCAGGAGACCCGCCTTGGCCTTAGATAGGCAACCCTGCAGTTGGAGATTATATATTGATTGTACTTGAGGAATGAATCTGATAGGAACCTTCATCCATTCTTCTTCCCTGACTAATAGGACACGCCTGACGTGATTCAAGTTTTGGGTTTAAAAAAAAAATCCCATACACATGTAACGAGGTCATAGAACCAGTTTAGCAGGTTCTAACATGGCTCATAATCATCTGAATCTTTTGAGACCATGCTCCATTTAGCAAGATGTCTTATCCTATACAACTGGAATACTTTAAAATGGACTTTACTTCACTTACTAGCGATACATCTATAATAGGATGGCCTATATTTTCCATGCAGCTGAAACAGCAACTGTAATCCACTATTACCCTCACGATTTACTGTCTCTCTCCTTACCTGCACATCAGTAGCAAGCGTTTCATATGTGTCCTTGAGGCAGTGCCAGTTCTGTCGTCCTAAAGTAAGAGCGACTCCTGGCAGGCTGAAGGCACAGTGTTTGGCTATCTCTGTATCCACTGTCTGGGCCCGGGCTGGGTCCGTCATAGAGAGGTACTGATCCAGCAACTGCTGTGGGATGACATTCTGGAGACAGAGGAAGATTAAAGAGTCCAGTGATGAAATGGGAACGTGAATGCAAGGTAAGAGGATATTTAACTCACATATGGATTAATGATCAATACCAGTTACCAGTTAGGTGCAGATCAATATTTCCAGGATGTGTGAGAGCAGTGCCTACTAACCTGGATCTTAGGCTTGTCCTCAGACACAGGGCTGTGAGCCGAGTCTTCCTTTCCCTCCTCCTCTACGCTCTCAATCAGTTCAGACTCCTGAGAAGAATACAATTATCCACACACATGATATTAGGGAACTAACGGATGTGCTTACTGAGAAAAGGCACAAAGGGGAAAAAAACATGCAATTAATAGATTTTTCCAGCCCTATCCAGCCCTACTTTCCAGCCCACTGTCAGTTCTGACAAAACACACTAACACAGTCCTGATAGAGAAGTGAGTCTTTGAGTGTTTAACTCTTGATAAATAATTAGTACCTGGGGTTTTTTCAAACTTAACTGTGAGTGTTGCTCATTTACTCAGGCATACATTAAAACTATTTTCTGGGGCCTGAAGACGAGGTACAGCGAATGCATGTGGTGTTGCAGCGCTGCCATCAGTGGAAGAAAACGCTGTAGTTAGCCACAGCAAATCTTCATGTATTAAGTGTAATTCCAGCCCTTGTTCAGCAAATCTACTTGGGTATATATCTGCAGCTATATAATATAGAGCTGAATAGTCTCTTACTAGAACAGGGGAATCAGGGGGAGACTCTTCCTGATCCTCCAGGGGCTCCGTCTGTGTCTCTTCATCTCCTTGCTCCTGGACAGGGCTCGACTCTGAAACTGTAGGGGTTTCCGTCGTTGGCTCCTCTTCTGTGGGGCTCTCCTCGCTCTCTGACTGAACCTCCACAGACTTGCTCTCCACTGACGGGCTCTCTGTGTCACTCTCGGTTTGCACTTCGGGTTCAGTTGGGCTGTTGTCTGTTGGGCTGTTGTCTGATGGACTGTCAAGCTGGGCTGCCTTCAGTGCTGCTGATAACACCTGGACTTGAGCTGGAGGTAAATCACACATGTACAGATCAATATATAGGCCAGCAGGTGATCAAATGTAGGTCACAAAAATCCCCACTCTGCACACTTACCTTGTACATCAGGGTCATCCATGTGTGGTTGCAAACAGTCCAATACCTTCTGGATCTGGTCACTTGTAGCTTTCCCATGAGTTGGCTTGGAATCAGGACAGCTATGTTCAGGTTCATCCTCCTCTTCTTTCTCCTCCTTTTCTGTCGCTTCCTCTGATGTTTGACAACTTAGCATCTCCAGTTCCCCACTGATGTCTGGTAAAGGAGACCGCCAGTAGTGAAAAGAATTAAAGTTCTCATCTGTCTGCTCCGCCTCTTTTATGTTCCTAGCGTTGTTGGTAGTTGTAGGGTTGATGGTGTGGGTAAAACTGCTGTGCGTCTCTGCAGGAGCTGAAGCGTGGTTGTCATCAAAGTTGTGCATGTCCTCGCTGTCACTTGCTGACATTTGCTCTGGGGATGGTGTTGCACGGCCATCCTGGTTGGGAGGTGTGTGAGCAATGGTCCTTTCTGTGTGGCAGCCACTGATGTTGGAGCAGTTCAGGGAGTTTAGGGAGCAATCACTGAAATGGGAGTGACAACTTCATAGGAACACTTTGGAAAAACCTTCTTTAAAATACAGAATGAAAAGAGAAGGTTTAGCTTCATTAGCTTCTTTAAGTTAAGTTCCTTTAAAAACTGATTCAAGGAAAATGTCAACTTTCCTTGTATTTCCTTGTTTCTGCAGATAAGGCAAAAGGACAAAACTGGTCTGTCCTGTTCATAACCCATAAAGTATTACCACGATTTATAGTGCTGATGATGCAACCTTAAAGGGACCGTTCAGTTTCTTTTGAAGTGGGGTTGTATAAAGGTACAAATGGTCACTAAGTATAATATCTGCAGTAGAAAGGTCTCTGCCTCCCCCCACTGAGAAATACCAGCGTATCATGCGTATCATTTTTACTTTATATCGTACTCTTGAACTGGTGTATTATTTTGAGACAGGACTTCTCGTAGTTTACGAAAATACTCTGATTAATCGTCCCCCATTGACAACCATTCACTGCCTGTGTGTCGGTGCAGCACGATGCACAACCCCACTTCACAACAACTGAACTATCCCTTTAAGCTGAGTCTGTGCCAACACCAACTCATACTTGAGTTTACCAAATAAAACTACAATACAATCCTCACCTAACTTTTACCTAAGATGCACAAAAACATCATTATGTGTCTCATTTAATATCTGCTGTTGTGGCAGTGGTGAGGGTCATGTGGTCTTACCCATCTGATGTACACCTAGGAACCTCTAGTAGGGCACCATCCTCTCTGAAGTGAAGGCCTGTGCTGGAGGGGTTGGCAAAGGTGGAGATGAAACGTCCCAGAGACTGAAAGGCTGCCTGGCGCACCTGGAAGACAACAAAAAAGTGGTGTTCAGCCAGTCATTAAAATAAGGTTAAATCTAAAGGTATCAATGGACAGGACTGTAAGGACCACCAGAGCCAACTCTGGCCCAAAGTAGTGCACATATGTGGACAATGAAACCATTGATATCATTGATAAACTTACGCCCCATTTATAATGATTTTGACACCCATTCGGAAAGACTGCAAAACTGCCAGTTAACTGAAAGTTTCCATTCTGCCAGTGTACTCATTCTTATTTTCATACTTAAATTAACAGTACTGAGAAAATACAATATTGTCAGTTAAATAAACACTGATTTAATATCTCAAAATCAGGAACAGGAGGATGCACACTGTGGTGCAGAAAACAAACTTTCGCTGAAGGAGTGGAGTAACAAATGTCCTACTTTCATCATAATACAGAGGAAGTTGCACATGAATGTGCTGGCCATTTCATGTAATCGTTTTGTTCCTGTATGTGCTTCTGTTTGTGTCTTACCCAGCGTGATTGGTCACTGATGAGGCTGATGAACAGAGGAGAGAGTTTCGCACGTCGCACCTCTGGAGAGGTGGAATTGGAGACCATCATGAAGCACTCGGCACAAGCTTTCCTGATGCCCCACAGACTGTCTGAGCACAGATCAAAGAACTTGGGCATCTACGTTAAGAACAAACAAAGTCAGACCAAATTAGAATCAACAAGGAGTGTTTGAAGGATGAAAGGATTTTCAAACAACAAGGGTGTGAACAAACTAGCAACTTCCTAATTTGATAAACAGCGAGACTGCATGAGAGCAATCAAACACACCTAACATGACGCAATTCAACAATGGTGTTAATATGTGAAAATGAAATCAAGTCTCTCACCAGTAGTTTTTCTGTGGCCTCCTGACCCACTATGGAACAAAACTCTCCAAAATTTGCAGCACAGACCTGCAACACAAACAGCAATGACACAAAACCTAAGAGTCAAGTGAAATCAATGATAATGAATTATACCATTAGATAAAAGAATTTACAAGGACTGGAGAGCCAATAAAACTAATAAGAATACTAATGATGTTTTGTATGTTTTGCGCAGACTGGTTTCTAAATTTCTTCTGGCTCAAGCCTGGTAACACAGTATTTCAGTAGAATCTTCATCAAGATGCTTTGGTGAAGGGAACATCTCCTGGAAACCTTGAGTGTGTCTGTTTTTGAGTGATGTCCTGGGATTATTTGCATTGTTTACATGCATTATTTCATGGCCTTGTTAAGAAAAACATCACCTTTTAGTTTTAAGGTTTTCACCACTAGTAAACATAAATTTGGGTAAAATGACAGATCACATTTACTGTAACTACAATTTAGAAAACTGTATCTACAAATATGTAACTTATAAAAATAACTGTTTGTCTTCCCTACAAAACCATCATAGAACATCTATAGTGGCTTAATCTATGTAAAACTGGATTCCAATTGCAGTTTTCCCAACAACACTATTTGAAAACTGTCTTGACAGTCATTGAATGAAACTAAGATTTGTAGGTTTTAACAAGGCTTTGGGTCCCAAACTTATGAAGGGAAAAAAACCATAATTAATGAACGCCACAGTTTAGCTTCAAAGAAAAAGGAGGTTTACTTAATAGTTTAAAATAAACAGTCTCTGAGCTGAAAATGTTGACCACCTTTGCAGCTCTCAAAAGCCTTTCCCCAACTGGCACCAGTCACACCACAGAATTAACATTCCACAGAAAACAACAGCGTAGTGTGGGATTGATGCGCAAAACAGAATTAAAGCAAACTCAGAGTTATTGAATTTATCCGTGTGGAACGCCCAAAACAGAATTAAACTCTTGCTCAAGAATGCACTGGCTCAGTTGTGACCACAGTTTGTCACTGAACATCTAAATATCATGTGGTATATTGACGATGTAAACATGGTTTGGGGGATGTTACCTTGCGGACTTGGAAGAGTCTGGCATCACTGCACAGGTCACAGAAACGTGGCAGAAGTAGATGCTCCACTGTGTCTTTGCTCAACATGGTGACAACTTTACACATGATCTGTAAGAGGAAACATATGGAAGGAGTTAGAGCTGGGACTGTGCATCAGGTACAGAACTGATCTGCTGACAGCTAACTGAAAAATGACCTGAAAAGCTTTGCACAGTGTCAAGTAAGACACTGAGGGAGAAACCATTAGGGCCTGGTCAGGAAGTGTGTGTGAGTGTTACATAAGGGATTGTGTGTGTCTCTAGAGGCACAACCTAATTTTGAGGAAACTTGATTTGAATAGGGTGAACTGAATAACCAACCCTCAAATACGATATAAATGACAGATGATACAAATAGTGATCACATTTAAAGTATGTGCATTCAACTGAAAATGACACATTACAAATTCATTCATTTAATAAATGTTTTTTTCCTTTGATATAAATTGAAATTTGCCCGTGTTATTGAACTGTCAATCAGAAACAATCTCTGCTGGCATCAGTCATGCTGCATCAAAAAAGAGCCTGTTGACTGGATCAGGCAAAGGCATTGATTGATCACCATGACACAATAAAAGAGACCTACTCTGCCTCTCCAGCTGCACTGGACTTACAGTGATTTAAGAGCTGAGCCTTAATAGTCAAAATCCACTTTGTCTAGATTTTATATTTATAGTAGAGCTTATAAACACAAGTGAATTTACTCACAGCAACAGCCTCTATTTTGTAGTCATCATCACTCCTGGGTTCTGTGAGGTCCAGTAGAACTGGACAAACTTTAGTTTCCATATCTGCTTTAGAGATGAGGCCCTGCTCCAACAGAACGAGCAGCGCTGCCTGACTTGTCTTCCGCACCTAGAACAATGAGAACAGATTTAAAATCAATCAAAAAAAATAAATAAATAACAGAAATAAGTCTGATTGGTTACTTTTTTTAACATTAATGTCCGTCACCCATAAAACCCGAACATTATAAACTTACCTGGTTATTGGGATCAGTGAGATACCGGACTACAATGGGTACCAAGTATCTTGAGAAAGCTGCTGGGAAGTTGGGCCGACTCTCATGTAAAAACATGGCAATGTTGGGGACCTGCTCCATCAATTCTGCTCGCACTGTAGGCTCTGAGTACACATGTCACATTATATAATTCATCAACAATGATTAAAATATGCACCACATGGGGCAACAAGTGTAGATGTACTTTCAAAAATGTAGAGATTAAATCCAGAAACACTGATTATAGTTATTTGAAAAAAATGCTAACATGAATTTGGATCCTGGTATGAAGACATAACAACTGAACAAATTAAAAAGAAAATACAGCTACCTCCGTCTTCTGACATTCTGGCAACTGTCTCCATGACACTGATAAAGTCATTTTCATTGTCACTGAACTCTCGAAGCACATCAAGCAGGCCACGAGCCACGATCTGCCTAGAAAGCAACAGAAGCTTTGAGTTAGTAGACTGCCTGCCAATACCTACAAGTGCTGAGTGCACACAGCGTAACACACAGCACTGACAGAGCTGTCAGGCACATTACACGCCCACGTACTTGGACATGACAGGAGGGCTTGAACCCTGCAAAGCTGAGCATGAAAAGGATGACAGCAGGAACTAAACACATTTATGTGGGAACAACTATGCAGTATTACATGTTTGCAGAGGAACTGTGATTTAAAATACATAGTGAGTTTACCTGACAGTCTTTAACTATTTCCAAAAGCAGAAACTACCTCATTAAAATCCACATGTGACACAAAATATCCTTTAAAATATGTTGTAAACAGGGACTACTGCTGCCAACTTAATGCCACATTTAGACAGACACATCCACCCAGGGCTCTACTTGAAGTCTTTTTGCATTCCTGCACTATAAGGTTAACACAGGTATGTGATTAGTATACACAGGAATGCAGACAGTCTTCCAGATGACAATGAACCAACATGTCATGACTTGAGATTACACCATTTGTCAGTGTAATATCTTAATTTCTCAGGTTAGGCTCTTGATATACTTCATAACTAAATACTATTTATATAAAAAAATATAATGGAAAAGACAAATAACTCCACAACATTATGCCATTACTTGTTGAGTCACACAAGCTTCATAAGCTTCAAGAAAGTATCTCCTTGGAATTAGAAAACTATCTAAAAAAATCCATTAAATAATAAGTGAAAATGACATATTTTCTTCTAATAAGGTTTGAAGAGCTGAGAAAAGTTTAACTTTGATTTCTAGGAAAGTCCCATCAATACTGAACTGTCACTTACAGATAGATTGAGTGTAACATTAATCTGATTATTATCAGGCTAAATCCACTCATAAACATATGTGATGCTTCTTTGCAACTGACAAATGTTTCCTTGTTACAAAGTTCCACAATGTTGCAGATGTTTCCTTGTTTCTAAGATCGACTAGGTGTGGCACAATGTTGTCAACACAATCGGCAGCAGGACACCACATTTACAGTACAGCAGACACACTGGAAATCACAGTTTAGACGTCAAACAAGATTCTATGTCCCAAAGGCCAAGCCTTAAAATAAAAATACTGTAAACCGTACAGTGGGTTTTTGTGTGGGTGAAAGGCAACAGTGTAGAACTAAAGATGCAATTTCAAGTCAATCAACATCAGTCTGGACAAATCCATGGTTTGAAAGGAAACAGTATCTGTGGTGAGCAGCTGACCGCTATCCCAAGGCTAGTTTGAAAACTGGTTCAGTTAGGTTTGATGGTGATACCCGCTGGTGAATTTGATGATAACAGCAAAAAGTGATATTCAGCACTCAACACAAATGTAAACAGTCTTATCAAATAGAACACAATAAGTAGCTGTAACACTGAAAAAAATTCAAAATATTGCAGCAAGGATAATTGTAAAGTTTAAAGGCATCTAAACTATCAGGAATCACACCGGGGAAGCAAATCTTTGCAATCAAAACAAAGATATTATCGTCATTATGTCTTAACTTCATGTGGTAAATTATCCCCTACTGTGACACATAGACTGGAACAACAAAGTGATTTGAGTCATCCATAAAAATGTACTGTACATTGCTTTTTATCACTTGTCACTTTATTGTTAACTCTTGTGTACTGGTCAGGATTATTGTGGCTCAGTTTTCTCTGTGATCTAACCAGTTTGTATTCAGGCTACTGGCAGACTTTCCTTTGATGCTCTAAAATTAACCTGTTGTGCAGCTAGCTGCTATGCAATATGGTGATCTACTGTGGTACTCTACTCTTATTAAAAGTGAGTAAATTCTGTAATACCAGAAAACTCCAAACATGAATAAATAACTTACCAGTCTCACTTCACAGTACAGGCCTCAGATTGTCTGATATGAAAACTTTTATCTAGTTTTAGGCATTTCCTGAACACAGGGGTCCACTTACCTGTTGAAAACATTTTCGCTGAAGGCATACTTCTCTAACCTGCCAAGAGGAGTAAGGTTGTCTTGTCCTGCATCAAGGAAAGCTGTGATGCGGATGCCGTCACACTCTGAACCATAGTCATCAAATCCAACTGTGGGATAAAAGTCATTTTAGTCACACAAATTGTAACCATGTCTGGAACACACTTGTAATTCCTGCAAAAACAAAACATTTCTCATAAGGACACTGACCGATGGGCCACAGTAGTTTAAGTGTCATGTTGATGATATCGAGTCACACTTAATGTCAGAAATGTACAAACACGAATGTGCAGATAAAGCCTAACAGATGATTCTGTTAAACGGTCCTGCCATAAATACACATTGGCTTTGCAGTTGGATCAGAACACTGTTTCATCACTCTGGCTAATGCAGACAACAGGGACTGCTGGTCTGTATAACGCCTAATAATAGCATGGTGTAAAACCCTGAAATACTGTTGACAGCTTTAAATTTCACATGGGTGAATGGGGTTGCCCAGAAAGATGACACTTACATAAATGCCCTCCCACTGAAGTACAAGGAAAACAAAGCTCCACATACAGTACATGCAAGAGAGCAGTCATTGAATGCAGGTATCTGATGTGATTTTGTGAGGAGTTTAAAAGAAGTGGAATACTTACAGTCGTCCAAATCATCATGGCCATCTTCAAAGTATAAAGATAGACCTAGAAGTAGTAAGACAATTAAAGAGTGGCAAACTTGTCATCAACATACCATCACTGGCTGGATACACCAGAATGTCTTACAAAATGAAAGGAGTTCAGGGTTTCCAGGTTTACAAGCTGCAAATTATTGAGAAGGGACAAAGTCTCCCTCAGTAACACTGACAATAAATCACCATGGTCATGCTGATTAATCACTCTTCAAAACCGAAACATGCAATCACAGGGACATTATGGGAGCACTGGTGTATGAGTGAACTAAAACAAGTCAATAAATATCAAAGTAATGTTTTTTCCCTGGATCTCGAACAAAGATCCCAAGGGCATTAAAATAATGAATCCCTCTTTTTCCTTTAAAAACCTTTACTTTAATAGTAACATGTCCCCTTACCCATAACCTCATTTAATGGTCCTTTGATATCAGAGGAAC
The DNA here is from genome assembly GCA_900303245.1 of Selene dorsalis. Taxonomy (NCBI): domain Eukaryota; kingdom Metazoa; phylum Chordata; class Actinopteri; order Carangiformes; family Carangidae; genus Selene; species Selene dorsalis. The sequence continues at coordinate 9,103 of OMNW01001260.1, read as the reverse complement.
ATTCCCAGTCCTTTATGTAATTACTCAAGTTTCCTTATTAGCTAATGTGCAGATTATAATGTGATTACTTGATTATTTTTGTGTTAAAATTAGTCTTAAAGGTAAAAAAAAAAACCATAACATTTCTAACAGTTCAACATTTGTAAAACACAAAGACATCTGCTTTGGTCTAACAAACTGTCCAAAAAGTATCACATACCTAGGAGAGAAAAGCAGCTCGTGATCATAAATAATAGATTATGAGAATGACTGCTGATTAATTTCTCCTGAGCAACTAAATGAGTAATGGGCATCTTACAGCTCTGGTGACAAATCCAACGCAAACGTTGTCTGAAAATTACGTTTTTAGTTTGGCTTTACGTTATGTAATCCAAAAGAGACACACAAACCAGTCTTGGTGAGAGGTGACTTCCAACACCAACAACCTATTTGCGTGATAACACAGTATAGTAATGCTACAAGTAGGCTATCTTGTGCTATTTGTATTCAGTACCACCCGGCCCATGATACAGGTCAATAGTGGGGTAGAGTAGTCAAAAGAAAAGCCCAGAAGTCCCAGAAGAAGAAGCATGTGGTTGGATGGCTAATGCCTGTGTTTACAGCTGGGCAAGCAAGGGAATGTGCTCCAAATATAAAATCAACCCGTATCTCGACAACATAGATTAAACAGGGTGTTTGGTGAGAAGGGTAAATAATGTCATGAATGTTTTAATAACACCACCATAGACCAGGTTGGCAAAGACCATCTCTCCTTTGTTATGGCATAAAGGAGGATTTGGCCAGCTTAAGGCTGAAAATGACTTTAGCAACTTGGCTAACGTTAGCTAGGTCACCTCGCTAGCTTTTGCTATGACAACAGTTCGATAATAATATCGCGACTGAAGGCTTGCGATGGTGTCTCCCCACATGAGACAGTGGTAATTTAAATACAAAAGTACACATACTAGGGAGTTATACGCTATGCAGGCTCAAAGCCACCCATTTCGATATCGTAGAAGAGCTTTCGTTAGCTAGCAAGCGAGCGGTGCTAAGTTTGCTAACACAGCTTGTCCAGCCCTTTCGCTTGACTTGAAGCTAACACTTCGCCTCTGAAGAGCACGAATCTAACGAACCGGGCGCAGCTATTTTAATAGTTTAAACTCTGACGCACATATTACGGCTTTTTGGGTGCCAGGACGCCGGCAAAGTATATAAGAAAACAGAGTTTAAAAAGTGCCATTACCTGCCATCTTGAGTCTCGGCTCGGCTCTGCGGGGCCGCCGTCCCGGTGAGGGCTGTCACCGCACAGCTGTCACTCAAACACGGTAGCAAACTACTTCCTGAGAGCACTTCCTGACGCTGCTGTTCGCCGGCGGTTTATTCTGTACACAACTCAACAGATAAACTGTTCCTCAGCTTGGGCACAAACTCGACATAACTGGACATAAATAGCAGCCCGTGGGCTTTGTGTGTCTTCAAACACACACACACTCTCACACACAAAAAGAGAGCCGACCGGTCACGTGACCACACAGTTCAAGATGGAGACGAAGCGATTTGGAGGCTTCACGGTTAGCTAGTTAGCTTGTTTACTATTAATCACAATATGGCAAATGCGACGGGATACTTGACGTTTCAACGTTAATAGCAAGAACTATTACCTAATTTTAGGCGTATATGTGGCAGGTTTCGGTCATGATGAAGTGCAGCTGTTTGTGAACACAGGCCACCTGAAGAATACTGAAGATAAGAGAAAACTGCCAATGGTCATCATCACAACAAACTCATTTTGACAGAGAGGAGATCGATATGGCGCTCAGAGAGCTAAAAGTGTGTCTACTGGGGGTAAGTCGGTATTGATTTTTATCTAAACATGTTTGCCCATAGCTCCTGTTCAACATCAATACCTGTAACATCAAAAGAGTGCCACTGCTCCTCCATCAGGGTGGTTTGTTTACATGTGTGATATAACATATGCTTATACCTGTGATTGGGAGAGTGACAAGTACAGTGCTTAGCCTACATAATATTACAAAAAGTCCTGACTACCTTCAGCAACAGCATTTAGCTATCCTTTCTCTGTCAGCATCCTTTTAATACAGTCCTGGAATACATTGCAATTAGACAGTATTCAGACCCAGTATTTCAATTTTGTTATGTTGCAACTTCATGTTAAATCCATTCAGACTGATGTCCCTTATTAATTTACACTCAATATGCCACAGTATCAAAAAGAAAACAGAAATGTGGAAATACTTACTTGACATAAGTTTTCAGATCTTTGCTATTACACTTGAAATTTGACTCAGGTGCCTCCCATTTCTCTTGACCATCTTTGAGATGTTGATTGGAGTCCATCCGTGGTAAATTCAATTGACTGGATATGATTTGGGAAGTCACACATTTGTCTATGTAAGGTTTCCACCTCAAGCTGTGAGGTGGAAAGAACAGCCCACAGAGCACAGATTGCAGAAAATCTGCCTCATTGACACAAGGCTCCCACAAGTCAAGGATATAAGATTCTTATTTAAGCTTACAAACTGAGAAGTCAGAGGAGAGTGATCACTCAGGTTGAGCCCCAGAGATCCTATGGGGAAATGGGACACATTTCTAGAGGGACAACCAACCTGATCAGGGCTTTATGGCAGGATGGTCAGATGAAGGCCTTTTTGATAGAGAAATTGGAGCCTCAGGCAATTTATAAC
>OMNW01001258.1:6615-17047 GCA_900303245.1 Selene dorsalis | reverse complement strand
CTCAGCTACTGATCACTGTTAAAATAGAGCTTTATTAGTTTCATTACAACACAGTCGTAGCAGTTTTGCAGACAATGTTAATCATGGAAAGGAGATGTCCATCTCTCTCTCACACTCACTCATGCACACTCACTCACTCACACACAACGTACACACACACACACACACACACACACACACACACACACAGAGACAGAGATGTGTTTATAACTGCCTTGAAAGGTCAAAAATCTGTAGGGATTCGACATTGAAAAACAAACCCACACAAATACGAGACACTGTGAGAGCCATTTCTTAATAAGACTGTTGAATCAAACTGGATCAACCCAAAATGATATGATGTTCATATGGTGTTTATTGAATGGGAACAGACTACACTCTGTAAACTCTGTGTGTGTGTGTGTTTTTTTTAAAACTAAATGGCTCTCTTTTGTGTTGCTCCAGGAGGAAGACTACCCAGGTGCAATCCAGCTCTGCCTGGAATGTCAAAAGGCTGCCAGCACCTTTAAACACTACAGCTGCATCAGGTACAGAATGAGCAGATAGATGATAATGAATGATATTTAGTTGGATCCAAATGGGAATACGCACAGGCGCCATTTACTGTAGGAGCTTGGAAAGTTTTCTGACCGTTCCAATCTTTGTGGAGTAAAATATGACATATATTAGATCAGTCCAATGTCAACACGGAGGTAACTAGGTAATGGGTCTATATTTTCTTTGAAATGCAGATCAAAGAATAACATATGTTTTTTGTCTTAACCTTTTTTTTTTCTCTAAAGGTTGGAATTAATAAAAGTTGTGTTAAGGGGCTTTTTATTTCCTCTTGTATTACTCATCATTGCCTAGTGGCTATTCTGTTGCATTGACTGTGACAGTCAGAGTAATTTTCTTGAGTTTGAGCTATCTTCAGACATTATTGACGGGCTTTTAGCTGAGTGGAAATTGTCCACAGCAGGATGTTCTCAGTGAACATAAGCCTGCTGCCACTATAGAAGTTTGAGGCTGACATGTTTGGAATACGTTTCGAACACAGCTTCCTGTTTTAAGCATATTGCTTATCTCCTTAGGTACCACCAGTCCAAAAATAATTGTTGGATTGAAAAGAATCGGCTTATAAGATAAAGAGGCACTGGCAGACAGTTGAAACATTAGGGTGCCACAACAGCTCTTTTTAATGCCTCCACATGAGTGCGATAACAAACCTCGAGTACGAGTCATATTTGAAAATACTTGGCCTATTGAAGGTTGTTGTGCATAAGCTTGCTTTCTTGAGCACACAGGGAAAGATGTTGAATACCAGGGGGGAAATTGTCTCTTGTCCCTTTGATTTTCTGTGTAATTGTGCCCAATTTGTGGCAGCAGGTGGGTGCCTTAGCGCTCCTTTTTTATGTATTGATTAAGCATTGATCAGGAATGCATGTCATCACTGGCTTTCTACCTCCTCCTGTGACACTTTGTGCAGACCCGGACAGAATATTGTATCTTCTTTTTCCCTGGCTTCCACTTTTATGTTTCTTTCAAACCAACGTCTCGACTTAAAGAAGAAAAAAAGAAAAAAGGAGAAGAAGTGTGTGTAATCTTTTGGTAACCAACCTTGTGGGAATTGTCATTTCTGTAATAATGCCATGTGAGTGATTGACTGACTGGTGGGAAGTAATCGATGAGGCGCAGGGGATTGTTGTGCTGTGGAAAATTCCTCCCACTGTTCCCACCCACCAGCTGCTGTTTATTTGTGTGGGTATCACTTTTGTTTTCACAGTGTCATTAATTTGCCATTAATGGCGTTCGATGTCCATGATGAGAGTCTGCTGAATGTGCTGGGGGGGACATGTGGAGGATAGACTCATGCATCGTTTGCCATCGGTGCTAAAGTACATTGCAACCAGATTATCAGTGTGGGAATGTGATGAGAAGAAGCACTTAAAACAATGGATTTTATAACCTACAGTGTCAGCGTATACACTGTAGACAAACACGACCGTGACAGCTGGATAGTCATTGTTTCGCTGTCCTCACCTGTGCTTTTATTCAGCAGTATGCTAATGCCACTTCCTGAATGCATTCGTTTTTTAACAGTTGTGCATTGATTGCACATCTGTCACATTTTGCATTAGAATGCACATACTGCTTTGGCTCTCTTCCCAAAATTGCTAGAGCCCTGACTGCAGCATTTCCCTCAATAAGCAGCCGCTGGCTGGTCTGCTGCACTTTGGTTTAACCTTGTAGCTCCACTCTTCCCTGTGCTGCTGAAAAGCCCTACGCGCAGCCATGCCTCTCCCTTTGTCCATGTCCATGTCATGACAGATATGATAATGCTTAGAGGTGTCATTTGTCACTTGTTTATGTAGTATCTGTTTATAACTATCCACATATTCTGGAAAGAGATGTGCCAAATGTAGTGTGTTACAAAACTAATGCCTGTAATGACAATAATAATCTCAAGTCTATGTCATTAAGAATCCAGTTGATACCGAATTACCCCCTTCTTTACTTTTTAAGCATTTCAACCAAATCTATCTATCTATCAAGCAAAAGTATCTATCTAGCACAGGTCATTTTAGATTAATGTCTTCCAGATTTCCACTCCAGCTAACTGCCACCTTATTATTGAGAGAGGTGGTTTGTTCAGGTGTTGTAATCTTTTGAAGGACAGGGCGGTTCAGCTGCTTGTTCAAGAGGAGCTAAGTGTGAGAAGAAGGGCAGGGTATTTTTGTCTCAGATGTTTGCTGTCTCAGAAACACAAACAATCTCATGCAGGCTGTCTAACATGACACTGCAAGCACTTTACCCAGTTCACCAACTTATTCAGAGTCGCAGTGCTTTTGTCATCGTCGTCTTTGTGGTTGTAATGTTTGTGATTGTGTCCTAGAGCAGATTTCTAAAAGGTTCTCCATATGTAACAGTTGCAGTGAGTCACCTAAGTTTGTATTGCACTGAAAACAGGCTCTCAGTCAAATCTTGATCTGAATGTTTTTTCCACAACGCTTTTGCCTGCCTCTCTATTTGCCACCAACATCACTTTCTCAGTTATGCTCGTGTCCTTGTAAGAAAGAAGATGCTTACCATAACATCTTGAGAGTACCATATCTCTGTGGTACCTAAGTCTTCCACTGCCATCATACAGTTCAAAGGTCACACATTTTAACACACATCCTAATTATGACACAATTTAACACAAATATCTATACTGAAGTAATGACATTTTATATCCAAAAGGACTCCACTGCAACACAAATACGTTATGAACACACTGGTCATTATTAAATGCTGTAGCTAACGAAGGGGAGATTGTGACCATTTTCCCTGCAGCTTGGCGAGGCGGCAATTCTTGTCATCTTTGTTTATTTGCAGCAGCAGTTCTTTTCATGATGAGGAGCAATTTCAGTGGGGTGCTTTAATTATTCGGTAAACCTGTTATCTCCTTTCCAAATATTTGTATTTAATTGGATGTTCACATAAGCTACTGGAGTGAGTAGCCAGTATAACAGACAGACTAATCACAGCTTCTTCAATTAGTGGGCTACTCCCCCCAAAAAAAACAAACTAAAACACACTGCTCTGCCTGAACCAAGCATTCTTGATTCTTAAAATTTTATTTTCGATTACGATTTTGACATCCAGTGATTATGAGAAGCATATCAGCGTTATTGTGCCACATTCTTTTTTGTAATACATTTCATCTTGCCTGCAAAAAACCACCAACGTCATCAGTCCTGCTCTTGATACTCAGGAAAGTAGATTTGGATTTAAAAGTTCTCTTGGGCATTCACCAACTCTGTTTCTGATTAAGACATTTGTAGAGAAGTAAAACTATTTGACTATTCACTCCCCCCCTTATAGTCATGTTGACTTATGAGTGCTCTGTTGCAATCACCACAGGTTCAAGAGGAACTGGTAAAACTAAGTATGTTTTTCAGTGGTAATTTTGAGGTCCTTCACTTAACCAATTAAATCCTCCCTGGCCTGCACTTTAGATGCAGGTTCAGTGGGGTGTGACAGTAGGGTGTTCACCCCACAGGTATCAGCTGACCCAGCACTTGGAGGCTCTTAAGCTGAAACACCTCACAAATGTGTCACGCTGTCACATCAGTGATTTCACCCAGCAACGCTGTTGTGAAGATCTTGATTCCGTTGGTCTGATCTCCCCGGAGCACTGGAGACACAATCCAAGTCCAGACAGTTTGCCAAGTTGGGACAACATGTTTAAGAGGGCATGAGGAGGAAGTCCTACAGAACAACCTCCATCACTACCTCCTGTGGAGCAAGCACTTTAGAGCTGTGTGCCTCCCGTTATTTCTGCTTCAAAACCCTTCAGAATATCACAGAGTATGGTAACAATGTAGCTCAGCTGTTAGTAAATGATGTATAATGTGGAGGTATGGACTCTGGGGGTGAGGCAGCATTCTGGCCTCAAACTCACCGTCCCTCATTTTATTGCTGATGTTCACTGCTCACAGCTGGAATAAGAAATTTGATATGAAGTGCAGTTATTGTGTTTTTAGTGATTAATATCAAAAGTTCTCGCAGTGTGTTGAGAACATGAGGCAAAAGGAGAGGAAATACTAAACAATAAAGGACATGTTGGCTCATGTGCGTCTGCCCCTGTCTGTCTGTGCGTCTGCTCTGTCTGGAGCAGCAGGAGCAAAAGACAGACAGACAGACAGATAGATCCTTATGACAATAGAATGAGCTATTTAAAGCTGATCTACTGCAGTCATTTTTTGTCATAAGGACAATATGGGTAAGACCGCTCTTGCATGAAAAGAGAAAACACTGTCAAATACCGTGAAACCAATTTGATTTTGAAGAAAAACGTGATATGAAAATTGGTCATACCGCCCAGCCCTACAATCAAGCAGCCTTAGCATAAGACAGTAAGTGCATGTTTGAACTGAAAGGATCCAAAACACTTTATTTCTTGACTTGTGACTATTTTCACATCCAGTGCTGATCTTGATGGTCTCCAACTTCTACATACAAGCACTAATAAAATAATGTGGGACTGTGCTCATGGAGAAAGAGCTACAACCCTAGAGCCAAATATCTAAACGTTACATAAGATTTTGCACTTGACTAACAAGAAAACAATCAGTGCGCATTGTCCTTGTGTGTTGGGGTGAGTTTTCTCAGTATTCTTCCCCTTAACCTCCCCTGCTTACTCACTTGTCTAATTGCGGTTTCTGTCATCCCTCCTCACTGGGGTTGGCTCTTTGAAGCCCTCCCCCTGCCACTTTGTTCCCTCTCTATCTGACTTGTAATACCACTGCAGCAAATATGGCATCCTTGCAAAATCTGAGCATCCGGCCGACCCTCCAAGCACAGCACACATTGACTCTTTAGCGAGTCAGCAAGTCACCTCGGAGGGACTGGCCTCCAGGCCCTGTGGACACCTATTGCCGGTGATAATTGAAAAGGGGGTGTTCAAAAAAAAAAAACGCCCCCAATTTCTACACAATTCTATTTCAGTCCTCTTGTTCCCTGCAGGGAACAGATTGTTAATTAGGTTTTTCCTTCTCATCTGTTATTTATGCATTCTGTCTGATCAGGGAAGCGTGTCAGTATGTAGGGAGGAGCTGCATCTGTACACACATGAGCACTCATAGGACAGTGTAATTAAATAACATATACAGTGCATGGGCACAACAACAGCAGGTGAACTGGGATTTTGGCTTTGAGTCGACCTCTTGTGCTGTTCCTCAGAAGTCCACGGCATTGGCCCAGGTCAAAGTTGCTTGACTTGGAGACTTTTCTCAGTTTATCTTAGTGTTTACTATGGGTAATTGTTGTTTGGATAAAATGAAGGGGCAGGTTATTCATCAATTTGTCCTGCTAGCTTTTGAAATAATATTTCTAGGGGATAGTTACATTTTTTTAGGAGATATCTGCTGGAATCATTTCTTGGCTAGGTCAGCAAGGAAGTCACTCACTTGGCTTGGATAGGTGAAGAGGTGAATGAAGGTGTGGTTTGCATGTTAGGATGGCTCCTAGTGTTTGTGCCGAGCTAACTTAACCAACCGACAGGTTTCTGTTCAAGGAACTGCACTGGTCTGCTGTACTCTGAGTTGTATTACACCCTGAGGGTTGGTCTTGTGAGATGATTTTCTTTTCCTCTCATTTGGTCTTGCAGCACTGTTCAGTTTGTAGTTGAGCTTCTTTTTATTTTACCACGCTGCAGTGTGGGAGTTAACCAGAACTTTCTGAGATGAACAGGGCATTTATCCTGTTGGCCTATGCTCCTCTGCTGTGCCTGCTCAGTCTGACTGCCAGGACTCTAAGCCTTTGTTTAGCTCTCTCCTGGGCCTTGCATATGGACATTCAGATGTATTTCTTCAGTAGCCAGGACTTGACATTGATCCGTCCTCCTCTCTGTAGTGGAGCCAGCTTACTCACTTCATATGTATGTTTTCCTTATCTTGGCTTCCAACTGTAGTTTCCACTGAGGATACTGGCCTCACTGTAGCTGAGAGTGGTGTTATAATTACTGTGGCAAATGCCAAGTCATTCAATTAAATTTTACTGTAGTCAAGGAGATTGTAAGTAGTTAAACACTGCTCAGCTGTGTGACTATATATTTAATCAGATTTGTTTGACCCTGCATTTTACTATTAGAATATTATTACTTTATTTGTTATGCTTGGTATTCAAATATTCTTTAATTTACCACAGTTCAATTTCATTAGTTAGTTTGCCATGCTGATGCCGATGTGTGCGTGTGTGTGTGTGTGCACGTGCGTGCGTGCGCGCGCGTGTGTGTGCGTGCGTGTGTGTGCGCTGTGATCTGCCACAGGACTACAGATGAAAATTAGCCTCAAGTATGAGACGCTGTCTAGGCCAGTACTGAATACTTTGCATATAGAATATATGTGTGTGTATGCCTGACAGTATGCATGTACATGTGTAGTACAACTTTGTGCATGTGCAAGTGAAGTATTCAGTTTTGGCCAAGGCAGCTTCTCATATGCCAACTCTGGAACAATGCATCAAGTGTGGTACAGGTGTTTGTCAGTTTACGTTGTCCTCTTTCATCATTCATGAAGTGGTGCCTTCTTCATATCCCATCAGCATCTAGTCTGTGAGAACAGGCTCTCCTTGACTAGGTTTGAACATTGTGGAACTGTCAGTTTTCACTTGGTGTGCTCTCGTTTCCTTCACTCATACAGATGAAAGGGGTTACAGTGCATGCAGTTGTGAGCTGCTGTGCTCATTTTGTTACCTGTTTCGCAAACGACCTGTGGGACTCCATCTGCAGTCTCCTCTCAGCCTCTCCCTCCTCCTCACTCTCCTCACCCTCTATTCCCAGCTGAAGCCAAGATGCTTAATTAGCAATTTGTTAAGGACATTCTCTCCCTTGGGCAACTGTGGTCTCACAAGGCACAACATAAGAGCAGGCTGACCTGAAAAAGACCCCAAGGAAAGCAGGGACAGAAGGAGGGAAACGGTGGAACAGAGGATGATTATGAATGGGCCCAGTGCAGGGGGAGTCACAAGGGAATTGAATTGGTGTCTTGGGACAAGCAAAGTATTCGTGATTTCTGCTGCTGCTTCTCAGCTTTTCGAGTTTAAAGCATTTCCCAGGATGAGGCAAAATCTGAGGATGTTTCAAGGGTGTTTTGTGTCTTGAATAACATGAGAAGTACACAGACTGACTGCAGGCTGACATCATACTCGACAAACACTTGAAACAAAAAATAAGACTCAAGCTATTGAAGCTCTTGTTGGGACACATCCATCATATTTTTGGTCCCTTGGTGCCCTCTTTGCATGAGGAGGCAAAGTCTCAGTGGCGTCTGTGTCATACTCACATGGAAAACATGTTGCTGCTTCATTAGAAACAAAGTTATTGTATTTCTATAACTAAATGGAATTAATGTACATTTTCTGTTAAAAATGCAGTTTAAGATTACGGATTAAAATTTAGTAATTTAACTGTTGGTATAGCAGAATAAGGAATGTTATATCTCTGAAGTTTGAATTTTTTTTCATTAAAATGTAATTCTAATGCCGCTGATAAACACCTTAACCAATATTATTTATTGATGAAACCATAATGGAAAACAATAAATAACTGTTAGTTGCTATTTCTAGTCCAGAATTGAAGAACTAACCCTCGATCATCTTTTTTTCCCAAACAGCGAATTGAATTCCAAACTACAAGACACTCTGGAGCAAATAGAGGTATGTTCTTCCCTGCTTTACCACTAATTCTATTATTTGAGAGCGCTAGCAGCAAAGAGACTTTGAGCAGTGACTAATAACTGCACTAACCTTGTAATTTTCCAGAAACCCTCATCTGAAAGAAGTAATTTATACCTCATTTTGACATTTTGATAGCTTGGCTTTCTCATTCTGGGTCCATCAAATATTTACACTTTCAGAAAGAGAGAGAGTCATTATTGTGAAGGTGCAAACACAGTAAATTATATCTGTATCATCTCTCGCTGGGCTCTCATACTTGTGTATGATAAATAGTATGCAAATCAATCTTCTCTGCACCGCTGCTGCTACGCTGGAGTAGATTAATTACATTACGTTACGTGTGAGCGTGCGTAAGTTATGCATGTACGCACACTCACACATTGCTGAGGTGCTTGTGTGTTTACCTGTCGGCACGAGTGTGTGAAAAAGCAAAATTCTCTGTAACTATGGATTAAAACTTACTTCGCTCTAAATATGTGTACGGTGAATTCAGCTTTGCTAATTCACAAACTCACAAACACCGGTGGGTGCCAGTGATAAAAAAAATGTTAGACTCTACATTGGGTAACTCTAATCATCAGTGACCTATCAGGAGGAACTTTAAAATTGCACAGTACTTTTAAAATTGTAATTCACGGGGACACCGGTTTGTCCTGCTGCTATTTCCTCAAACCACATTGGTAATGAAAAATGTAGGGGATTCAAGTAACATCATTACCGGCTAGAGACTCTCAAGTGATTATAGAGAGTCTGTCATGTCAGCTGTAGTCGCTGCATTATGTTTAAATGCAGGCGTGAGAAAACGCACGGTGACGCAAGGTGTTTGATCACTTAGCCTTTGTCAGTCTTGTGTTCGTTGAGCTCGGCTTAGTGTGTCATGGTTGTTACACATCCCTGTGCTCCCCAATTTCCTCCTAACCTTGTCTTACTTTCTCACCTCTCTTTTTATCTCTTTGTCAAAGACTTACTCTCTCACACACACGCATCCACATCCAATTACCTGCCCTTGGCCTTGTGTGGTAGCTATACATCTGCACATCTATAGCTAAATCCCCGGTCTTAACGCTGATAATCCCTCTCTTTTCTCTTCCCCTCACTTTGCCCCTTTTTTTCCCTTTGTCATCTGTCTATTTCTGGCTACAGGAGCAGCTTGATGTCGCCTTGTCCAAGACGTGTAAGCACTTTGATGTTTTGCACTACACCAAGGTCCAGCTGGCCTACAAGCTCCTGGGCAAGACACAGGTCAGTGGTTTTACCCGTCTACTGCGTCACGGTGAATAACTGAACATGACTGGATGTGATGGTGCACTTGTTGTCTTCGCTTACTGCACACATACTGTTGTTCGACTCTATCTATTATTTAATTACTTTTCTTGGGCATTTTGGGGGGGGTTTAACAGTAATGCCAGCATTTATTCAGTTTTAAAACATTTTTGTTGTTTATCTTGCCTCCTTAACATTATTTATTTTGAAGTTGTTGCCTTATTATCTCAATCTTTTGCCACTATTTAGGTTAGAGCAGAATCTTCCACAGACTAAATGGTTAAAACATCACAGCAAACACAGGAATATTTATTCTTTTTTCTTTGTCTTCACTTCTTTGTCTCTATTTTTTGCCTCAGTGGAGTGTTTTTGCTCCACTGAGTGTATTCAGGGTCTTCTCATTGGAGCAGAGAATATTTCAGGCTCTTGGATTGAATGATGGAGGCCACAGGGCATTCATGTCATCCTTCGTGATGAAGCTATTCCCTGATCACTGTCAGTCAAGTGACACCCGCAGAAATGAGGCACAAAAAGATTTGTAAATTCTCAAAGATATTCCTGGGATAATATGAAATAAGTTGCAAAGACTGAGATGACTGAGTGAGCAACATGTCTTTATGTGACAGTTTTTGGCCAAATTTGAAACTGTAGTTTTAACTTTAAGAAAGAAAAAAAAAGTAGTTCAGTTAAAATTACCTCAAGTGACATTTCCAGCTTATTTCTGCCTCTCGTGTCCTTTCCCAACCCCGTTTTCTTATCAAAAAGTGTTGATCACTAATGCTAGGGCCTTTCTCTATCACAACCCACACACTCCATCTTCATCTGCACAACCTCACTTGACTTTGATCTCTTTCTTGTGCTTTGACGTACATTTCAGTTTTCTCTCTCTCACAGCCCTGATTTTATTCTCGCTGCTTCAGTGCGAGGCTGCTTTTTTTTTTTTTTTTTTTTTTTTTTTTCCCCCCACTAT
>OMNW01001254.1:14501-36818 GCA_900303245.1 Selene dorsalis | reverse complement strand
TGTTCAAAGTCATATGGTTTTAATGTAATGCAGTGGCTGTGTGAGTCATTAGCTCAAAATATGATAATGACATGCACCTTGTGCTGCACAGAATGTGGTGCATTTTCAATCTAGCGTCCCTGTTTCATTCTGGTGCTCTGATCTACACGTCCTGTTTGAGTTTCTCGATGCTGAAGTCACTGTCATGGTCCAGTTTGGAGAGCGTCTTCTTTATCCGCAGGGCCGTGAGGCGGGCTGGTGGGCTCTGATACCAACACTCCTTCATGATCTTCACAAGGGCTGAGAGGATCTGGGGACACACATACAAACACAAAATATGACCTGGCTATAGTGTAAGATGTGTAGATATTGTTTCTGTTTAAAACAGCATATGGCACTGTTGTTTTGTTGTTTTATAGACCGATGTCTCTGTCGTTAACAAGTACGAGAGTCTGTGTGTATGTGTTTACTTGCATTGCCATTTATCATGCATTACAGCATCAGTTTGAGAATGTGTGGCCGCTAAAGGTTAGAGGAGGTGATAACCTGAACTGAGATTTCCACAACCCACAGTATAATTGCTTATGTGTGTGTGTTTGTGTGTCATCAAATAGCCTACTGGGTGGGAATGGAGCCTGTTGTGCAGACTGGGCCTCTGCTGGTCCACACACACCACCTTCTTCATCTCCTCAAAACTGGGATCTGAGGGCACCAGGTCAAAGAAGGGAGGTCGATACTCTTCCACGATCCCTAAAACAAAACAAAAGAAAAAAAGAGCTGAAAAACAGCTACCAAACTCTAGGTTGTGGGATCACAACCTACGTGAGAAATATGCAGGGTGCAATGTTAAACATGGTATGAAAACTCATTATCAACGTTATGAGTAGATAACAGTTAAACCTCTTTGGGTTTTTATCTACACATTCATTTCCAGGACATACATTTCTCTTCACATTAAGCCTAAAACAGCACACTTAGAAAATGAGATAGACTATAGTGGGAGTTGTAAAGTTTGTTTGACTAAACAAGAGCCTAGGAAAAGATATCAGTTCCCTGGCGACTACACAGGGATGGAGATCTGCGAAGCCCTGCTGACCATGGCCATGTGTGCGGTTGTCTTCAAGAGAAGACACACACACACACACACACACACACACACACACACAGCTAGACTAAGTGCATTTTTGCCCATTTGCGTGCATGTGGATGTGTACTTGCATCTACAAATTGTGTGCACGGGCATCTGGACTATGTACAAGTGAGTGCTGACACCAGATAAGACTGTTTATAATTACTGCAGCGCTAATCATGAGACAGGATAGTAGAGACAGACACAGTCTAGGAAAACACTGGAGTGCTGAGAGACATGGGACGAACTGACTCATATGTATACACTACAAGAGTCAGACAGACATGACAGAGAGAACACATTTTCAACACCATGTGTGGACGGGTGATACATCAATTTATAAAAGATCCACTGACATATACAAATACATTCTCTGTGGACCATTTTCTTCCTGACATTTAAAAGGGAAAAAACTAAAATTAAAAGATAAAAATATCTTTACAAATGACTGTAAAGGCCCAACATTCCAATAGCCTGTTGTCTTCTTACCATTAACAATGGTCCTGCGGGTAATTTCCCAGAAGACCAGACCAAGGGCCCAGATGTCAGTTTGCTTGTAAGACTCAAAGATGTCCACACGAATGGTCTCATCCAACACCTCAGGGGCCATGTAGCGTTTAGTCCCTACACGAGGGTTGTTGCCCACATCCAGGTAGTCATGGGACTGAGAGTGTATCACAGCCAAACCTGAGGAAGGAGTAAACAGATGCAACTTTTTTAATTTACTGTGCGTTACTAACTCAGCCGTTTTGTTAATCATAAATATCAGATGCAGCCAGATGTCTGGTGGTTTCATTGTGATTTTCTCACACAGCACTCACCTAGATCAGCAATGCAGCACTGTCCATTCCGCTTTACGAGGATGTTTCGGCTTTTCAGATCTCGGTGGGCGATAGCTGGCTTCTCCTGGGAGCTGACAATCTCAGTGTGGAGGTGGACCAGGCCACAGGCCACAGACAGGCACATCCTCAGACAGCTCTCTGGGTCCAAGCTGCTGTACTGAAGGAAGTCGTAGAGTGAACCCAACTCATGAAAGTGAGTGACAAGCCACAGCTGGGTGCTGGAGTTCTTGGATGTCATATCAGAAGCTATGAAACCTAAACGCCAGAACAGAAGATGGTTATTTCGATGCCTGCCTTTGTGACTAATGCTTTTGGAAATGACATTGCACCCTTCTATACACAGAAAAGGCTTCACAAGAATCATCTGCCATACCCAATATGTTGTCATGTCGCAGCTGAACAGTATTGTAAATCTCCGTCTCTCTGAACCAGGACTGCTCGTCCCGGGAGGAGAAGATCTTGACAGCCACCCGTTCCCCCATCCAAGTTCCCCTCCACACCTCCCCATACCTGCCTTTACCTGAAAACAAAGTGACACAATTATACAACTGCAAAGTAATAAACAAAACAGGGAAAAGAAATGCAGCAGCGGTGAGGAAGGATACTAACCGACACACTCAACAAGTGAGATTTGTCTGGCCATGGTCCTTTGGACCAGATAAGGCAGCCCTGTCCCACTCCCGGATGTACAAAACTCATTAAAGATATCCTGTAGAAAGATATTCCACATGTGAGACCTCAGAAATGCCAAAATGTTTTGATAATATTCTGACATCAAGCATCTCTTACGCCGTATGTGGGATCTTCTCCATTAGGGACCTTGAGCATGGTGACATCATTGTCTTCAGCATTTTTCAGTCTGGAGCGTGTGCGTTGGAAGCGCAGGTACAGAAGGAGGCCGCATGCGCCGGCAATGACAATCACCAGCAGTAAGGACACAGTGATCCACAGCTCCGGGCGAGGATATTCTGGAGGAAGTTGTGTTGTTGTTTCTCCGTCTGTATACACAAGCATTTAGATACACACACACATTTTAGAAAAGCAGCTGACAACATTTCAGCACATTGATGAAAGTAGGCTTTAGTTTGTAATTATTTTTGATTAAATGCAAACATGCTTGTATTATTACATTCTGTGCGTCACCAGCCCAGTGGAAAAAAGAAACACAATCTTAGTTTGCATAACTAACCACTAGGGGGAGTCACTATCTAGAGGGAACCTTTGAATCACAATAGTACAAAATAATGCAGCATGTCTCCTGAAGGACAGGTCACATGCTGCAAGGACTAAATGATCACATGGATCAATATCAAGCTGGCTCTTCAAATTTCATACGTGTGATGTTACATTGTAAATCAGTGGCAGTGAGTACTGACTAATGTTCGGTGGTGGTGTGGTGTGGGCGTTGCAATGGTCCGCTTGGCAGCACTGGATGAAGAAGCGGGGAAAGGAAGTAAAGCACTGCTCCTTGTAGTTCTTTTTCTCGAAGCATCCTCTCTCCTCGTTGCCTTGCACCCAGGAGTAGAAACAGAAGTCTCCTCTGCAAGTTCCGTTTAAGCATGTCTCTTTTTTATTTTCACACGTGCACACGTGCTTCCCATCATCTTCACTGCCTGGAGCACCACGGAGGATATAAAGACAGTGTTGACAGACAGTTGAGTGCACACAGACACAAAACAACCTGTATGCATGCCTGTGTACATAGAATCATACCATCTTATCAATCAATAATATATTAACACCTACCAAATATGACTGATCTGTGAAACTTAGAATAAAGGAAAGACCAAACAAACTTTAAAAAATTCTTAAAAACTGAGTGCATCACAGTAGTAAAGTGATTGTGACTAAAAGTGATGGTGTAAAGAGAAAGTGGATTCCCCCCAATGTGGGCCAAGGTCTCTTGGAAATTGTAATGGTGATAGAAGGAAATTACATTTCCTGTGCACTGAGATGATGGTTCGTGGTAGGAAACATTTTGTTGTGTTTTGCTGAGATATAATTGGGGTGATTTGATGCCTAATGTATGTTAAGGATCAGTCATTTTGCAAACCCCTGAACAGGGGCTGCATGTAACATAAATGGATACATAGCATAAAAGTTAAGAAGAAATGAGTGTGGATGAAAAGGCAGAAAGACCTGTAGCTAAAAGCTGTCATCATATATAAATTATTGTCTGAAACAAATTCAGATGAAACCTGCTTAAGGAACATTTAAACAACAGATAAGTGAACGAGTAGGAGAAAGAAAGACAATGTAGCTCTAATTTTCCTGACCATTTAGTTTTAGTTTGGAGAACCAAAACAAAGAACTAAAGCCACATTGGCAGTGGGCTTATGCAGTTCCTATGACACCTTCACATTTAAGTTATAAGGTTAATTGTACCCCTTAATGGAGCTTTAACTGAGTAGAACAGAGTCAAATTACTCTTTACAACAGTGAACATTTTCTGTATCCATCCAGTAACTCACCAGCGGGAATAGCAGAGATCCACAGAACCGCTCCAGCTAGCACCACTGTGAGCAGAGCAGAGCCTCCCATCTCTGTAAAACAGGAGCAAAATAATTAATAGTTATTATAATGAAATGATGATACACACAATTAGTGTTGTCTCTTTATTAGGAACTGTCATGATGAGAAATCAGAAAATTAGATTTAGGACAAAAGGGACAATAAGGCCACCTCTCTCACAGTTTAACTGCTACATGATTGAAATATACAGACTGTAACTTAATCGTAGTGTCTGTGAAGAGCGGAGCAGTGGTCAAAGCCGGGACTCTTTGGCAGAGGAAGCTATGAGGTCAAAAACAACAGTCCAAGGGCCCAGTCTGTCTGCCTGTGTTGTAATTGCATTGGGTGGGAAAAGGGGGCTTAGGGGAAGGAGGCTGTAACAGCACTCCAGAGTGTTTGTGTTTGTGTACTGAGACTGTGTGTGGCGCTGTGCTACCCAGGCTCCAGGCCTGTCGACTCCTCCACTGCCCTGCTTGCAGAGTAAATATTGATGGCTGTGCTTCCTGCCATTGAGCGGCCCCACCCGGCTGGCTGGCGAGACTCGGGTCTGCTCATTGTTTAGGGTCGCACTTCTGAGGGTCACGCAAGCAGGAGGAGCTCCCTCTCTCACTGCTGAAACACTCTCTAGTCTGTAACGTGACACCTAGGTGAACTTAGACACATTACATTTAATTAAAAATACTAAAGTGCCTGAATGTTGTTTACGTCCTTCACCATCATTTTTGATGGAGTTGTGAAAATTATTGTTCTACATTTGACCAAATTTAAAGAGTGAACAACCACGACCAGGCATGATGCCTTCATCAAAAGCAGTCGACCTTACAAGCACATCTTTTGAAAATGCTGCTGTTGGAGAAGCAAATGGCTAACATTATAAGGCAGCATTTGTGATGATTGGATTCTTCACTGACCAGGAACTGCTGGCAACTACTTTAATCATCAGTGCAATGAGAAAATGACCTGCACAAACATCACCCAAGGTCTTTCTTGTAATGTAGATGGCAGTTATATTAAATCTCAAAACACGTGTACCTGGATGGACTGGGATGGGTGCCAAAGGGGCTGTGTGGATGTGGATGTGGCATGGTTTCCTGATCTCCCAGCAGTTATTGTCATTATCCACAGAACTATATCCCACAAAATGACAGAAAACCCTCTGCTTTACTATGCAAAAGTAGGAACTGCAGTTAATCCACTTTGTGAGAAAATGAGCCAGAGCCTTAAACTTGGTGCAGGCGATTTATTACAAAAGGTTTGGCTATGTTCAAGGCAATGGAGATGTTCATCATTCTGTCATTGTTCAATGGATCTGTAATTGCACTATTGTGGTATGTGGTCAAAGAGATGAATTGAATGCTTCACTCTGCCCTTAAACAATACCGTCCACTTACCAAATTAAAGTATAATTTATAGATCTAATAAAAACAACACTTGAATTGAAACAGTCTAGTCCTGTGCTGTGAACTGCCTTGAATTACACTTAAGCCATCAGTGCACGTGTACATGAAGGAAAAAAGTCACACTAGTCAGACAGCCTAGTGGACCACAGGATCAAATTCAACTTCTGAAATTCAGACCGAGGCACAATGCCATTTTTACATCAGCTGAAACTAAAGATCATTTCATTTTCTAGTTATATACTGGTCATTCCTTCCTGGAAGTGAAAAGCAGAGCATATTTTATCCTACCTTACATCTCTCACAGTAAACAGCCCTTGAACTGCACACATGTGGCAGCTGCACTTGAACATGTCAGCAAAAAATACGGATATCCTCCTTTAGTTTTGATGCAGCTAGCTTGATATATACCTAAGTAGAAACTACAGGAAGCCATCACACTATCTCAATCATTTCATTAAATCATGCCAAAGGTCACAGAGGAAAAATCAGATGAGTGAAGCTGTTTAATATGTATAGTTGTACATTTACAGATTTAATACTATCAGGTTTTACCTTTTTTTCAATGCATGTATTTCAAGAACACAGAAACCTGCTGTCTTTAAAAGGAAAAATGTGTTGAATGGCATTTCCTTTGTGTATCAAAGCGTCATCAATCTCTGCTAAACTGAGTTGCATTTTACTTCTGAAATCTGATAAAAATATCTGATGAATACTATCTTTAGACTTGACTCCTATGTGGGTAAGGTGTGGGACTGCAGGGCAACCATAGAGAACCGGCTGCACTCGTCTCTAGCTTGCCAAAACCACAAGCCATATTTTACCAAACAGCGAAGAAGCACTTCCTGTATTGTGCAGAATATGTCAGTGCAGTTCATCCATAGGTCTAGTGGAAAAAAAAAGCTTAAACACAACTCCACCCACAAAATTAACTTATTCTCAGTGGGGGAGGGCAACTGTGGCTCATTTCTCTTGCTATGATTTTATCATCCACAGGGTCTTGAGAACGGCAGGAGCAGTTATCATGTCCTCCATCACGGCAGTCTGACTTTAGACTCCAGCACACTTCCTCTCTCAGCTCTCTCCTGTTTGTCTCTATTTTGTACAAAACTGGTGTGACCTCAGGGGATCTATTGTCATCTCTTCCTCTCATCTACAGAGCGTTGACTCGAAGAGGCAGATCTCTCATTCCATCTGGATGACTCTGTGGTTACAGTGGAAGACGGTGGGGGCATGGCACAACATGGCACCCTGTAACTGCCCCTAGCGCAACATAGCAGCCCGAGCCTCACTGCACTATAAAGCCCTACAACTACCAATCTGGAAAGTTACTTCAGAAGCTTCTATTGTGTGGTTTAAAGGGCAAGACTTAAATCTTGAACCTTAAATCTCTCATCCATTGAGTGTGATGTTCTGCTCGTTACAGCGTCAGACTGATTTCATCTTCATTTTGCAGACAGGACTGGGCTTGGCAAGCTTTAAGACACATTGGCTCTCCGCATACTCTCATATAACTCCCTGTGCAGGCACATGCTATATATAATGAATCCATGTCAGGGGAGGAAAGAGATTAAGAGAGATCTCAGATATACCGTGCACCTAAGAACAAGAAATGAAGAGGTAAATACATGGCGGTTTGTGTATGAGTATCAGTGACTGATGTCATGGACCTACAACAGGACCCACCTGGGGACAGTCTGTAAGATTTCCACCAAGAGGCACAATTTAAATGTGATGGAGTATAAATATATCCAGGATTTTAGCTTTACATTTAGGCTATAAGAAAATATAAAGGCATTAACTACTAGTATTTTTCTTTTTTTTGGGTGGGTGGGGGGATCAAATGTGAAAGATGACCATTTTTCGATTACAGTTTTTGTTGTTTTTAAAGGAAAATGGTCAAGATATTTAGTAAAATGGATTTATTTCAGGTAATACAACAATAATAAACTGATATCTAACAATTTACCTATTCAGTTATTTATCAGTGTAGCTATAGCCTGCTTTTCACTACACATGCAAGACAAATGTCATGGAGCAAAAAGTAAGCTACTTCAAAACTTACCCCTTAAGATGTAGAACGGAGGGAAAGAATAAAGCAGCACAAAGTGAAAATAATCCAGCAAAGAAAAGCTGCTACTAACTCACCAAGTTCACTTATGTAATTTAATATGGCTGCCAACGAGGAACATCATTAAAAAGGACAACAGAAATGTCCTTACAAACAAGTGAACCAAGTTTACCACAATTAGGTACCAAACTGCTAAAACTCTGTCTAATAAACCCCCTGTCTAATGCTGTTGATTTGTCTTAGGGTCAGGTAGGCCACTGACACTTGTTGATTCACATCTGGTAACACGTGGGAGAGTGTGAGACTGGCAATGGTGATGAGTTCACTGTCACTGCTACATTTTCAAGTCTGCATAGTAGTTGACACCTACCTGTGTGCTGCTCGCCTCTTAACTTGACAGATGTGAACACCTCCTCGCGTCTCCCATATCAAAGTTTCAAGTGTCCCTCCGTGGCCGACGTATTTCAAACACAAGTAGTTAGAAGACACGTTTAAAATACAAGTGGCTCCATTTCAACAGTGGGGAAAACACCGAGTGATTTTCGTTGTTAACGCGGCTCAGCTGCAGATGTTTTATTCAGAGAGACCTCACATCCTTTGACGACCCACCCCTCCGTTTCTGGGAAAGCCCGTCATCCGCTGTTTTTCCTCTGTAGTCGTAAAAGCGAGTTTAAATTTGCTTACCGGACTCATTTAGCAACAAATGGGCAGTAAAAAAGTGACAGGACGGAGCTAGAAGAGAAAAAAGTGGAGCTGGCAGCTCTTTCCTGGCCGCGCGACAAGCAGCGAGCAGCGGCAGCAGCCTATTATCTCATCTCGGTCCAAATCGTTCTGATAAACCGACAACACGAACCATCGTCGTTGGTCTGGAACAAGTCTCGGCTCCGGGCAAGTCTTGTCCCATTAAGTTAGAAAGTTCTTAATAGTTGTCTGGGTTCCTGATCTACAGTGGAGATTACAGATTTTTTTTTTTTTTAAATAAGTATTCAGTTTTGTCCCACCCCGTATTGTCCTGTACGGAGTCTGCTCTGCCTGGAATGTGTTCTCATAGCGGTTTTCCTGTTGCTAAACCTCTCATTTTCCTTTTCCCCTGTGGACTGGTGTCTGCACTGCACTGACAGGAATGTGCTTCAAAGACCCCTCTGTGATACAATAACATTTCTTAGGGAAGACAGACTTTGGCCTTTGTATCTGTTATCAAACCATAATCCTATTTTTTAGCCCATGTTCTTTGATCCATTGAGTTTTTATCAAACGTTTTAGCCACAGAGATTAACTTAAATAGAATTGAATTCATTTATTGTTATTTTATTGTACAAGGTAGGCTACAACGAAATTAAAAGTGTAACAACGCCAATAAAATGCCAATAAATTGACATGAAATGAAAATGCATTTCCCAGCTTTAATCTTGGATCCACATATAAATCGTTCATCTCTCTGTCGGTTTTGGCCAAATTCGTGTCACTAATTTTTTTTTTTTTTTGAATTGATGTATTTTCTCTTCCGGTAAATCGATCTCAGACGTCTCATCTTGCACTAGAGGGCGTTCCTAACTTTGCGTCCCCCTGATATATAAATCCTGTCAATCACTGTCCGTCAGAACCCGGGGTCTCGCGGGTCTGTTACTAGCTAGTTTTGCCTACAGCTGTAAACTTTGACAAGTGTGCGATCTAAGGCTACAAACGCCGTCGCAGGATGAAACATTATGCTAGCTAGTTATGTTACCAGAGTCACCAGAGTCTCTCTGGTGCTAGCATAACTGCTACCTTCGGCTCATGGCTCGAGTAGCCTGCATTTGGTCTCAGTCCAAAACTGTTTTCATCTTTTTTCATCGTTTCATCCCCGCACGTCTCATTACTGAGGTCCACAGGTGTGTGTGAAGGTGAGGGAGATAAGTCCTCCATGGCAGCCAGACAATCCCAAAGGTGGTGCTGAATAACATTCAACGTGATTGGCTACCAGTCAATATCTGTGACAGCCTTCAACTCCCTAGCGTCTTCTTGTTCTTCGTCTTCTTCTTCCTATTTTTTAACCGGAAACACTGCATGGAACGGCCTCAGGACGTTTATAAGATATTTTAAGAAATATGAAATTTATTTGCTTGGATGTAAAATGTGTGGTCAGTTAGCTACCTAACATTTTTAAGTGGCCTCTTTGTACATTTGCTCTGAAGTCTCTGTGATTGACTCGTGCTTTGTCTTCAGGGCATGGAGGCTACAGTGAATCAAGCTACCTGGTTACCATGTTAACTTCAGTAGAAGAAAAGATGCGACAGAGACAAGAGTTCACGTTGCTGTTGATTTCTTCCTCTGGAGACAGCTCTTGGTGAGTAAAAGAATGAAGTTTGATGTTGAACTTGCAATAGTTCAAGACTTGTTAGTTTACAACTGTTGATGCTAACACCAACCACTGTTGACGCTAACACTGATGAGCACCAACAAATCAAAGTTTCTTACATTATCCAGAATATGTGATTCTGCATATTTTTTTCTGTTTATCAAGTTAAACCTGAAATTACTGATTTGTCTGCCCATCTAGTAGCAGTGGAGCCACATTCAGCTGTCATGGAGCAACCGCGCTCATTTTTTCTGCTGAAGTCAAATATTCATTCTTTTAGCTCAGTTTTTTTGTGTGTGTTTTTGTGCATCATCTCCAGAGGGAATTATCTGGCTGTTTATGGCTGTTTATCTCCTCTATGTTCAAGAGTCAGTCACTCACTGTCTGAAAACAAACAGCTGGAGCCTGTTGCCCAAGACAGTGCTATTTATATGAATGTGAAGAGAGTAAACCACACAGTAAAGCTGTGAACTAAAAAGCTAAACAACTAGGTGAAACTTGAAGTCTGGCATTGTTTTCACCACAGGCTTTTTAACATTGTCACCAGATTTTAAATTGCCATTTCATGCATTTGTATTATAAAAATATTAAATATAGCCATTGAAACTGCTGGACCATTCACTTCTAAGTATATGTGTGATCCACATCTTATGTAAATTGCAGAGACCATGATTGTTTCTCAAACTGCTTGTGATATCATTATACCATGCTTATTCACACGTCTTCAAATGCGTACCCTCAGCAGATTTTTATGAAACAGCCTAATCAAAATGCACATACTTAACATGGGTCTGCACAGTGGAGACCAAACAGTCAAGCTGACTTGAATGAAGAAAAGCTCTTTTGATTAGACAGAGATGTTAAAATTCACTTTTCTCTTAAGAAATAGCTTGTCCTGATAATCTGTATTTTTAATCTGTGTGATGAGCACTGTATATCTTCATGTCCTCTCAAATAGAGGATAACACAATGGTGCTTCAGTAACTTTCTTTCAAGGCAGTCACAGTGTGTCTAACGCAATACAGAGTTATCTCTAAGATGCCAGAGAGACTCTGCTGTGTGAAAACACTTAATTCAGCAAAGCCTCAGAGAGATGTCTCATGTCTGTAATATAAATTCCCCTTCTTGTTCTCAGGCTCTGTAATCTCTCTGTTTTTGGCCTATGGCTGCAGACACAGCTGGAAGCTCTCACATCAGCTGTCATGTCATGTCACAGAGCAAATTGTTGTTCATTTCTAAAACAGCCTATATTTCTCTCTAATTTCTGTGATTCAGAGAGCCATATGCCCTCAAGACCTTTCTAATAAGGTTTTGCTTTCTATATAATGTACTAAAGGAGACAAAATTATTTAATTTTGTGTGGTTTTCAAAGGCAAATCCCTACTGATAAATAGAAGACCCACTGTTATTTCTTATCCATTTTCATACAATTGAATGGTCAATATTTCAGATGTTTCAGACGACACACAGCACATGCCAAAATGTAATGTTTCCCTTAGTTATATTCACATTTCACAGTGTAATGCCTCGCTCTCAGAAGTCAGGAGTCTGATGTTACATGCATGCAATGTGTTTACAGTCTGACTTGTCCCAGAGCTGGTTTAAGTACAATGTGTAAAGTATAAGGTGTTCCTTCACTTAACTCTAGAGAGGTATCTATTTTAGAGCTGACCTCAAGAAACCATCTCCCCCCTCTGTGAAGAGGAAGTGAGCCACAAAACGGAAAATGTAGTCTTGCAATGCTGCAGTGTGTGACATTAACAGATGAGCAAAATTTGACTTTTTAGAGACCTCTACCAAGGCCAATGTCAAACAACATATAGGACACCTAAAAGAAAAAAATAATCGTAAATTGATCGTAAATAATTCGTATTTGACTCGTACACAATACTTTTAGTTACTAATAGTTTACTGTGTAGGAAGAAAATCAAACTCACTTGGAAAGGTCATCAGTTTTATTCCATGCTTGCAGACAAACATATTATCATTTGTCTCAAACTTCATAAGGAGGAAGAAGATCTTAACTCTCCCTCGTACTGTACAAGCTTCTATATTCATCACTTTTGAGATCATGCATGTTATAGTAGCTATTGCAGTTACACGTGTATGAATTACCAAGTTTACTGACTCAATGTAAACCTCACAGTAGATTTATTGCTTTGATAGATGGCTAATATGTAAAGCCCATTGTATTATTAACAAAAGATTCCCTGAGTAACATTATGTGTAAATAGTTTTTTTCATAGGAAACTTGGTAGATGTGAGGTATGGTATGGTTACTGTAAAATATTAGCAGCGTTCCGGTGGCTATCATCGTTCACAGTCACAGCCAACAACAGTCTTACAAATGTTGTCATTAAGATACGATAAAGGCATCTGGTAGATGCTACATCTTGAATAGTTATGAATACAGCAAAGACTGGATGGGCTTTGAAAAGTGTATAAAGAAGGTGACTTTCCCCTGGTCTTGGCATTTAAGGGACTGCAGGTAATGTGCATGCAAATTTACTGAGGACTTGTCCACTGACTGGGCAGTTTTGATCAAAATGAAACAATGTGTGACATGGATTCACTTCCTGTTTTTGAATATTTGCTGAACACTCTGAAGTATCAAAACCTTGCTGAACAAAATCACGTCATGTGATGTACGTGACAAAAGAGGAAGGTTGGATCAACTTTGTATACTGAAATCAAATGTGTTCAAACTACTATTAGAAATGGACCATCTTCTATTCTCAGGTCCATAGGTAACATTGTTAAACACCTGTGGAAAAAAGAGAGATCTTGACAGTGAACTAAAGACAGGACTAAACCTAGATCAGTGACTTTTGTATCATTATTTCATCAGTAAACAGAAAATGAGGTGAGTTTACATTCAGCTCTTTGTAGCACAAGGTGGATTTGTACATCTGCACACTGCTTTCTCTTATACCTGAATGTGCTGATTTTGAGAACAGTCGATGAGTTTGATGGCAAATTTGCTAAAGGCCTTTTGCTCACATACAGTACAGTGCTATTGCTTTGTTTATCTTGCATAAATACTGTGATGGCATACTACTTCCTCCACAACACAGACTGATAAAGCACTCACAAATATGTAAATGTGTCCAAAATGACATGATGACATTGTAAGTTTCTAGGTATAGGATTGCATCTCCATGAGACTCCATCTGAAAATGACATATTATATCTAGCAAATTCAAGTGGCTCCAGTTTTCTCCTGTTCGTCCCAAGAAAAAGTTTAAACCCATCATCAGTCTTACTTCCAAAGTCGCTCTGCAGTTCCTTATGTTCTGTTAAAGCTGTCCTCAGCGTTACTGTAATCACGTGCTCATCTCTTGTGAATGACACAATCACAGTAAAATTTTCCATTGTAAAGAAAATACTACCTCATTTTTATTTTGATGAACGTCTTGACCCCTTTGCTTTTTTCTCGTTCTCTTTCTCCTTTTCCTGTTTCTTCTTCTCTCTCTTTTTCTCCTCCCTGGCTTCCTTGTACTTCCAGACAGGAGGCTCCAGGTAGCCCTTCTGCTTTTTCTTCTTTTTCTCTTTCTTCGGAGTGGGTTCCCCAGATTTTGTCACTTCAATCTTAGGGATACAGCCCGAGGGGAATATGCTGTTCCTGTGTGCAATGCCTCGGGGCATGAAACTTCTCATACCGCCTGACACCATGCTTTCCGTATGCTCCTGGCAGCAGGAGGTCAGCGATACAGAGGCGGCTGAGACAGTACTGGGAGAAGCTGAGGTTATTGAGCCATTACTGTGGGAGACTGTGCTCTCCTCTAACTCCTCGCTGCTGTGCTTTTCAAGCAGTTCAGGAACGGCAAACCGACGCTTGCCAATCTCCGGGGGGCTGGTGGGACATAGTGGACGGCAGCCAGTGGCTATCAGGGGGCTGTGGATGCTCGTGGTCATCCGCACCATATGGTCCATGACCCCATTGTCTTGGGGGTCCTGAGGGAAGCTGAAACTAAGGGTGTCTTTTAAACGCTGCCTCAGCTTCTGAGTGGCTGTTTTGGTGGCTGTGGCCTTTGCCACTAGTTGGTCCAGCTCAGGCCACTCAGGAATGTAGCTTTCACAGAACTGCTGAGCGATGGGATGAGCCTGCAGGCGGCGTAGTCTCTTTAGAGTCTCAAAGCTTCCTGTCTTAATGGCCCAGTCCTTTAGGCCTCTCCCTTGGACCATATCCATTGCATTCATGTCTGCGCCTGTACATGAAAAAGACAGAAAATAGAGAAATGAAAAAACATAGTGAGCAACCTGAGATAATCAACTGCTGTTTAAAATCAGTAAAATTACTCCACCATGTGGCTGCTTTTGGAGTGTATTAAGCAGATGTGTAACAAGACACTGCCAAAAGCAAACCAGCCCATTTCACAATGAACATGGTGAAACAGATAGAAACTGCAATTAAATGAAAACAATATCCTACATTTAGTCAGAATTTTGCTCAGTTGCAATCTGGGTGTTTATAATTCAGTTCAGCCCATTACGGGGGAATTCACTTATCCATGATTATGACAATCCCCTTAGTCATTAATCAAGTCTTGAAAATCCAAGAACACCTGACATGTGTTACCTGGTTCAAGTTTACCCATTAATACAACTAGATCATGGATTAAAGCTGTCAGTCTCTCTCTGACATAATTTAACTTTGAATAGAACAAAGTTTTTTTAGTACTTAATGTGTGCCTGTGCAGTTTATACAGGACTAATCCCCACAGTCCAGAACATAACCAGATTAGCCCACAGATCAAATGTCCCCTTTTACCTTGTATATCGCACACATATGAAGTTAGCAGTCTTCATGTTCCACAGGTGTGAGAATACAGGATGACTGCTTCTAAATAATTCTGTTGCCCTCATGTGCCCACGAGACACTCCTCCTATCTTTATTTATTTTCACAGTTTGTCGGATGTATCATAAACTTACCATGCATTAGCAGGGCAGACACGCACTCCTCTCTGCCCTGTAGGCCTGCCTTGATGAGGGCAGTGAAGCCACGGGGATCCCTGACCTCAGTGTCCACACCAGAGTAGTAGTTGAGGATGTAGTTCAGAATGGTGATGAAGCCTGGATTGAAAATGAAATATAGCATTATGTTAACGGCGTTGAAGGGTTTAATTAAGACCAGATGTTAATTTATGCACTACACAGTATGTCTTTAAACAAACCTGCTTGGGCAGCAATCATGAGGGCAGTATTGCCGTCATTGTCTTGGTGGTTGATTTCTATCAATGGACATACATGCAGCATGGTGACAATGTCGACGAAACCCTTACCCACAGCCAACATCAGTCCATTCTGATGGGAACAAGGTAGAAACAAATTTACCCTCCATAAACTATTGGTTTTCCTGTGTATATAGTTTTTTTTGGAGAAATTTAGATTTTTGTGTTGTATCATTCACTTTCCTTGAGTGAATAAATGGAAAATGAATCCTCATCACCTTGCCGTTTATGTCCAGCTCCATGGCCTCTTCTTTAGTGACTCCTCTCTCCAGGATCCTGCGCAGGGATGTGGGGTCGTTGTTGGCACAGGCCTCGTACAGTGTTTGAGCTGGCTCTCTCTCATCGTCATCCCTCTCATAATCAGGAAGCACAGAGTCATCGGAAAGCACACTCCCCGATTCAGAATCGTCCTGGAGGATCTCAGAGTCCTCAGATGGGCCTTCCCCCAGGTGAGGGTCATCATTTGCAGTGGCCATTGGACCAGCCCACTGCTGTGTCTGGGATCACACCTGGGTTTCAGGGTTTTTTGCTGTGCAGCACTCACATCTTGAAGAGAAAAATATCAGGTGTTATCATGGACACAAAATATTTCATTATTAACATAACAGCATCCAACATTTTGTATTTTTAGGAACTTTAAGGCAAACCATTCATAACTAGCACAAACACATTGCAAGGAGATCTAATTTTCAGTTGAGAGCTGTAGGAGAACAGCCTTAACACATAATGTGCTCGGTGGCCACTTGCTGCTGATTTACATAGATGATGATCCATGTTCAATAATATGTCTTCATTGTAACATGAAAGGTGTGAATTACACTACAAAAGGTATGTCATTGCCACTGCATTTTGTTTATTGCCATTAAGTTTAAAGCATGACTCCACATCTTATTCTTGTTCACGTGTAACTGCGAGTCTGACAACAAAACACTGGCAGCCTTTAAAGTTAGCATGTTAAATAAATCTGGTGACCTGGGAAGACCTTCTACATAAGGAATGGTGCGCAAAGAGGATGAGGAGCTTCACCTCACTTCAGCCCTCCTGTCAGAGCAGCTGATCCGTAAGTCCGTGATTTACAAAACACATAAGCTGCCTACACATTACATGTTTTTTTCCCCCAGTGTTTGTTCATTGGCTCAGTCTATTATTGGCTAGAAGAAATTATGACTGAGAGCGAACAGATGTATATTTAATAAGATTAAATAACAAACAGCTGACAAATGTTTTAAAAATACACAAGAAAGATGTGTGCACATATTTACAGTGGGTACAGGAGTTCTCAATAAACACTTCACATCTGCAGACGCTCAGACTGTGGCAGTAATGTTAATGTAGGCATAATAGGAGGAGTGTACTGGGTTGAGAAAGGCCATATGGTGCCTGAAGCAATGGGAGTCCAAGCTAGTGACAGCATCTGTCATGGTGTCTTAACAGTGTCACACTGCCCTCCAGTTCCGGTACACTGGAGCATCCAGTGATCTACAGTTTGCCTTTTTGTTTCAGTGTTTAACCAAGCAAACTATTAAAACACATTGTGTGGAGCATATTATGAAGGCAGCTACGGCTCAGGAGCGGGACAGATTCAATTATTTTTAATGTTTTGAGGTAGCTGTAGGTGACGGTCAGCAAGAACCTGATTAATGTGTGTGTGTGTGAGCATTAGTGATGAATTAAAAGTGGAAAACACCATCAGGCCTTTCCAGTGAGGGAGCGATAGTTTCCATTTCTCAAGCTGCCTTGATCCTTTGTACGTCATTAAATCACGTCCACATCAGGCACGTTCACACAGATGATTGTCTTCACAGAATTATTTGCATCTGGTAACAATTATGTTTAAATGTTTAGTTATTATGAAGTGAGTAACAGCATCGTGTTAAGCTTTGGTGTTAAATGCCTGACAGAACTCCTTTAATCTCATGAGCATGTGTTTGTGTTTCTGCATTGTGTATTATGTACAAAAGTTGAGATTATGTTCACAAACCTTTTCTCTCTCTTCCTCCTGCACAAACATAGAAAACTCTGACTATGTGGCCTGCACTTCCTGCTGAGCAGCAGCCTGCAACAGTCAACCTTCTGAACCAATACATATCTTAGAAACAAATAGTAAAAGTCAGGTCTCACCCTAAAACAATCCAGTGATTGTTGGTCCTCTTCGCTTCTCTTCTCTCTCTTTGAACTTGCTCTCAGTGGTTAGACCATCCCCGTATTTTGGACTTCCGCTCCTCCTGTTGGCTCTAGCTAGGAACTGGTAAAGTTTAAGTTTCTCCAAACTGACTCCAGCTCTTGTCTTCCCCCTCCCTCCATCTCTCCCACTGGCCAGTTATGTTGCCTCATCAGCCAGCAATCCATCGAGGTCCCAACATAGACTCTGCCGTCCTAAGTCAGGCAACATGCTCTCTCCCTCTCATCCTGATTACAGAAGATTTAAGGATTAAGAGAAAGACAGCAGCCAACCTTGCTCCCCTTACAGTCTGTTGAGTTAGTCCCCTCTCTCTCTCTCTCCTCTCTCTCACTTGTCTCTGGTCTCTCAGGATGTGTCCATCCACAGCTCTCTGCGGCCCGTCTGTTGTGTCAGAGCAAACCTCTCTAACTGTCCAAATAAGTGCTGTGACTGAATCGTCGAAACTAAGGCTCCCAAGTCTGCTGCTCTGCTGAGGACCCCCTGTCTGAGTAATTTCAGTGTGTCTGTGGGATGAGAGACAACATCTTGGGTCTGTTTTGCCATGGAAATCCATTTGCTGGGACAACAATCAATCCCTGCTTTGTTACTGTAAGCCAGGGGGGCCTCTGTGGTAATTATTCCCATGACAGCGATGATACACAGACATGCTCCACACACGAAACACAGTACACACACATAAACAACTCATTGTGTACCCACAAAAATGCCAAAAACACAAAGTAAGTTTTGGAAAGTTTTCTCACTAACTATAGTATGTTAAATGCACGGAAGGGAGGTTAAACATGTTATATGTTTCACTAATTAGTTTAATCTTAATTATATTTTTAGCTTGGTTACAAAAGTTAAATAATTGTCTATATAAATGTCACAAGTCTGATAA
The DNA here is from genome assembly GCA_900303245.1 of Selene dorsalis. NCBI lineage: Eukaryota > Metazoa > Chordata > Actinopteri > Carangiformes > Carangidae > Selene > Selene dorsalis. The sequence goes on along the minus strand of OMNW01001254.1, from coordinate 18,257 downwards.
TTATGCCCCAGTTTATCCTTTTACTCTTTTCACATTAAGCAACAGTTTGAACTGCCACCATAACCTTTTTGTTTTGAGGCCTGAGTCCAGCATGTGGACAGGAATATCGTGCTAAAAGGTTTATTCATAGCATCAGGGACTCAACCACATGGCATCAAAGGTGCATGTAAACAGATTAACCGTTATATTGAATTTGAGTAGGTCCAATTGGTGACTTTGTTCCTCTGAATGCAGCCTGGGTTATGCAACAGCCCCATCTTTGTTAAAGCAATGACGACTGCCCCCTTTTGATCAGACCGGGATTTGCAATGCAATGGATGTGAGGCTGGTTAATGTGGCGTGGCTGAACATGATATTCAGACAGCTTGTGTTTAAAATAGCCATAACATTAATCCTCACTGTAGGTTACAGCTGTTGGCTGCATTACCTCCAAATATATCTACACGTACAAGGCACATCTTGTTTACAATAGTTGTTAGTAACCATTTACTAATGATTGTGATATCAGATGTGTATCACAAATAAAAAATTGGACTCAAAAAAACCAAAATAAGTTGAGAACTACAGCTACCGATGGTTCTAAAGAGTAAACCAACATGTATACATGTATAGCCATCTGAAGCTGAAACACCTCCAACAACATAATCCCATTTAATCCCATCAAATGCCTGAGCCAATTCCTTATTAGATGCTGCCTCCATGGCCCTGAAGCAGTAGATCAGACCTATGGCATTACACTAACCTGACCCATTACTCAAAAGGTGCTATGTTTAGACACAAGAGCTTGACTCCGTGCTGATATGAAAGACAGGAAAAGGGAAATGAGGGCTGTGCTTGGGGGCAAAAATTTATGGTTTGTGTAGTGAAAAGAGAAATTGAAGCTGATAAGAAAAGGAAGTGTGTTTGGCACAGCAGGGCAGATTTGTGGTGTGTGTAGATGCACAAGAATGATATCTCTCTTGTGCCAGATGAGGGCAGCAAAGCACACACGGTGCATACTTTAGTTTTTTTCTTCATTTAGGACTTGGTTTCTCTGAAATCAGATTTGGCGAATGAATATCAGTATGGTAGATGAGTGAAAGAACATTTTGTTCCGACCTCGTGGTACTGTAGTACTCACACTTTCCTTTTAGGGTCACATTTATTTTTCTCCTATTCTGCAAATTCCTCACAGAGTTATTCACTCATCACTGCAAAAGGCCATCCAACTTTTCCCCCGACACCACAGTACCCAGCAGAGGTCAGTGGTAGAGCACAAGAACTTGGAAAGAGGCTTGGGAAGCAGTGAACTAAGTTTAGCCAGCTTAGTGACTGATTCTGAAGTCAGCCATGTGCTCAGCTAATATTAGACTGTTGGCAGTCTGTCCAGGGCCGGTCTTAACAGCACCCTCGCCGCTCAGACTCCGAGCATTTACTTTAATATTTCTGGCTGTGTGGCTAAAAATCACAAACCCTCCTCTGCTACTTTTTCTAAAGCATCTAAAAGCCTCCAGGAATCAGGTGAATGAGAGGAAGCAGGGAGGAAACAGCTGAAGTTGTTATGCAAAGCAAGGAGGAGATTTTGGATGATTTGAGGAAGGTTATTACAATGGGAAATTGAGATTTGTGGTGTTTGTGCAGTGGGTGAATAAGAAGTGAATAACAAATACTGCACACCAAGGAGATGAATTGTTCCGTGCCGGAGACCTAAAACATTTTTGTGAAAACAAAACTTGCTACGGGCAGAGTTAGGGTCAGGTTAGGTCAAGGGAACGAAGAGGTACATTTATATAGCACTCTTGATTTAAAAAATATTTTCTTGTCTTACCAGGTAAAGCAACTCCTCCAGATATTAGGGATTTTTCCATTTTGCTGAAATTTCTTGCAGTTTTATTCATATGGAATCTGTGAAATGTAAAAACATCAAAGTTTGGCTTTTTGGGTTTTTTTCTAAATCACATTTTCAATATTTACTATCAGTGAAAGATCTTCACAAGATTTCTAGAGATGATTACTCGGTGTAGAAGCAGATTTGGTGATGAGGAAACTTCTGACAAACAGAACTTGCTAAGATGATGTCATCTGTAAACTTTCCGTCAGCTTCACTGCATACTGCAAAAGCTTTCACTGCAAAGTGGTAATTGTATCAATTCACTGTATATCGTCTGTCATCAAATTAACAGTCATAACAGGCCCGTAGGCTCCACTTTCGGCAACTCACGTGTCCAGTCTTAATGGATGGTGTTGGTGATATGGAACCTTTATATGAACTCAAAGCAATCTTGGCCTCTTCCAATTCCGAACTTAATTTTTCCATGTGCTCTTTACCTCACCTCTGTCAGTAATTTCTCTGAGGTCTTCGCTGTCGCTGGTGACTAAGTACTGTACTAAGCCCTGATAGAGTTGTACTTTTTAATTCTTCCTCTGCAGTCGTTCCATTGCTCTTCTTTGTGAGATAATGTGGAATCTAGACTTTGGCTGTGGCTCAGTGAAAATTCAAAAGCCGAGAGGAGAGAAAGTAGCAGGGAGGAATGTAAATGGAGCCGCATAAACATAAGTCATTCATGACAGTTTTAAAGAGATTTATGGTCTGGTTGCTAAAAAGTAAGTAGAGTTACAATACAAGGACTTATGTATTTAATTTAACAATAAATTCACTGGTTAGGTCCACTTCTAAAGTCTGTTCTGAACTCAGATGTTTTTAATCATTTGCTCCAACTAATTGTACATAATCCTTGTATATAGTGTATACAGTGTACATATATAATGCCTTCACTTCACTTGTTATGATCTAAGGGTAATGTAAGCCTAACCCTGTGGGGATCTGGAATTTTACTTTCACAATGAAACATGCAGTGGTCCTGTCACTTGAACTAAAACTGGCAATGCCACTGGACTCTTAATTTTGATGAAAAGAGAAAGTCTCATATTTTTTAAAAAATATTATTATGGAAAACACACACAAGCTTATGTTTCTCTCAACTCTAAAGTGAGATGATGATTCCGGCTAAACTGCAAGATAAAGTTTCCTGTCAAACAGTGATATATGCTATATGTGTGGAAGGTTATTGATAAAATTGTGATCAAATCAGTTCCAGCAAAAACCCTACTAGAAGCCACAAACAACACATTAGTGGACATGATTGTTGTGTGCTTTGTTTTGAAAATGCAGATAAAATAGTGAAAGAAAATAACTTAGCCAAAAGCAAATACAATTGTGTTTATTTTGCCTCACTGGATTTGGATAGTCTTGATAAGCATACACTATTTTGTTGTCTGAGTTTTGGTCAAATATGAGGCCAGACGTGCAGGCTGTAGTGAAATGCTTGAAATCAAACAAACAGGTTTGTAGTTTTCTAATTGCAATTCGACAACAGATCGCTCCTGCTCTTCCAGTGGGAGGTAATGAAAACCCATGTAGGTCTATGCAATAGAACAAAGTGTGCTTATGTTTAAAAAAAAAACACAACACCAGAAATGGCGGAGTGGGGTGTAGACAGTTCATACAGGAGTAAAATGCAGTTGCTGGTGTGGCAACATTACTGCTGGCAGGCATGAGAGTCTCATGGAAGGAGCTCGATCACCCTTGGCCTAGACTCCAACCAAAACCAAAGACCAAGACCAAAACAGGACAGCATCTGGATTTCTGGCTGTGCTTAGGCTCAGTTGAGGTATAAAACTCTCAGACATGTGAGTTGTTTTTTTTTTTTTTGTTTTTTTTTAAACTTTATTTTAAATTAGATTTGGGGTTAAAGTTGATCTGAGGAACAGAAGCTA